>CAUYSK010086815.1:0-22996 GCA_963575035.1 Avahi laniger | reverse complement strand
CCACAAGAGCAGAAGAACGGGATCCATTTGTACTCGCCATCAAATTGGTACTAACTGATCAACACTAGGGTGATCACATGGCAGAAATACTCTCCAGGGATTAGGGGGATGGGGGGGGGCAAATCTACAACTAAAGGACACGGGGAGCACTAAAGGGAGGGAAGGGCATGCCTTTAACTCGCATTTGGGTGAGGCAGAGACATAAAGTGTAACTAGAATGTTTGTACCCTCACAATACCCTGGAATAACAAATTAAAAAAATTAAAAAAATATATAAATTTAAAAACTTTAAAAAACCTTTAATAATAAAGAAAGGAATAAAGTAGCCAAAATAAAATAGGAAGAGAAAAGCAGCCAAGAATTAACATGATGTTAACCACTTTTTAGTATAGTGTTTCCATTTGACAATCCATTGAGTGTAGACCCCCCCTCCGCTTTAGTGCATACTTTGATTAAAAAGATTAAAGGACAATATGATATTTAGATAAATTTATGCCATTACATCTGATAATTCATTTGGGTGTTTGCCAGTAGGCTAATTTACTGGTCTATTTCATTTTACTCTACTCTTGATAATGTAGGTGTGGGGGCACACTTAATTTAAATGAATTTTATTCATCATGTGTTAAGTATTTATGGTTGATAGCATACGTACTTAACATATTAGGAAAGAAAACAGCAAAATGAGTAACATGATTTCACAATACTATCAGCTTTATTGTCTTTAATATGAAACTTTTATTGTTTTGTTCACTACCCTTCATTTGGGAAGTAAAATAACAGGGTGTTTTTTAACAAACTATGGCAGAGCAATTTTTGAATCATATGGTAGAAATTAAGGCCAAAACCTGCAATTTAAAAGGCATGCCAGTCTCTGCTTATTATATAGAGGGAAAATATATATTAAGTAAAAAACAAAGCAGCAATCTCCAGATTTTTTTTAGCAAGCAACATTATTAGGTTAAAAAAAGAAAGAAGAAAGAGGAAGGAAGGGAGAAAGGAAGCAAGGAAGGAAGGAAGGAAGGAAGAAACAATGAGTACACATCCTCTCTCTACATTTATCACTATATAAATTATATATCTATAATATTCTACCAATATATAAAATATAAAATAGGCACTAAAAATTTTAAAATGATAAAATAAAATGAAGAGACATTTCAATATTTTTTTACTAATAAATTCTGTTTGGGTTTCCTTAAAAATTCAAAATGCCACTTTGAAAACTACTCTCCTTTAATGTATTTATCAACCTCAAGTTCCTCAAGTTTAGGAAGAAATTGATCTAGTAAGAATTTACTGTGTTCAAAATAATATGGCAAGTTCTTATGGTACAATGGTGAACAAAATATATGTGGTCTTATTTAGCATAAAACTAAAAAATTTAATAAGAATCAATAAATTATATAATCATTTAAATATCTCCATGACTATTGCTATGAAGCAGGACTGTACAGTGTTGGAAGGTGTGTAATGGAGTTTTAACCTAGTCATTGAAGTGAGTAAAAGCTTTCCCAAGGAAGTGACATTGAATCTGAAAATATATGCATGAAAAGGAGATAATTGGTTGAAGTCATACAGATCAATTGGCAAAGAATAATCCAGGTTAAACCGCATGTGGAAAGGCCCTAGGATAGATAACAGAGCCAAGGCATGTGCTTTCATGGAGAGTACAAACTGAGAGAGCAAGATGGAGAAGCAAGAGAAATGGGGTGAAGATAGAACAAAGAGAACAAATAAAACAATATGTCAGTCATATTAAGAATTTAGGAGCAATGGGAAGTACTTAAGAACAATGTGAAGTTACCAAACAGTTTTAAGTCAGAGAAAGTGACTTGATCAGATGTGCATTTTTAAAAATAAAATTTTTTTTTATTTCAGCATAATATGGGGGTACAGATGTTTAGGTTACGTGTGTTGCCCTTGCCCCCCCTCCCCCCCTTAGTCCAGGTTTCAAATACGTCCATCCTATTGCGTGGTGTCTAGAAAAATAAAAATTTTAAATTTTAAAAATAGGCCTGTATGCTGAGTAAACAATGGACTGAATAGGGGCATGAGTGGATGCAGTTGCAATCGTTCAGATGATCATCGCTTCAGGTAAATTGATGGTAGTGGAAATGGAGAGAAGTAGAGATACAAGGGAGATTTCAGAGGCTCTGGATTCTTCAAGCCATTAAGATTACTTTAATGATAGTAAGCAGGTAGAACTGAGTTCAGTGGCATACTGCATGATAGCTTCTTTTGAAAATGGGATAAAAATGGGGTGTGTGAATGGTTGTCTGATTCATTCTATAATTGACAAGAATAAAGGTATTAAAAGAACCATGTCCATTGCCCTTATTCTTCATTTTCCTGTGAAATGCCACATTCTATGTACCAATGACTGTCCAGCAGCATAAAATCACATGATAGCACAAATCCTAAACCAAGTTTTAGAATTTGTATTTAGACCAAAATGCTCCAAAGAGTTGATGTCTCATGCTGAACTAAACTTGAAAATACACATGCATATTCAAAGTTATTTTTGCATATTGGCAATGTGTGATGATAAAGTTTTGGGCTAACGTATTGCATGACTAAATATTACCCTTATAGATAAAGCTTAGAAAAAAAATCTAGAAATTCAGTAAGTCTTTTAGAACATCAATAAACTAGTAGGTTATTACACAATTCCAGTGCAAATTTAGGGGTATATACTAGTGTATAGGAAATGCTTCTTCAAAATGCTCTTTTGCTTTTATCATATCTAGGTTCCCAAAAGATGTGATGAATATTAACTATTACTCAGGCTTGACATTAAACATAGCTTCTCTGATGGCCAAAGGGAAACTATAAAATCTTCTGGTGATGTAGCACAGCATAAGATAAATCACCGTGTTAGGGATTTGGGGGATTTCCATTTTTGCTCCACATTTGTCAATGACCAGCTACATGTCCTTTGCAAAAACCAATATGAGTTTTTATTTTACCATCTCAGAAGACTGAGTTGGCTGTTAGTTTAAAAATCTATATTCTGAAGGTCTAACCACAACTTACAAGCACAAGTTAGAGGCTGTGCATGCATGGTACCAAAAGAACTGATGGCTATAGTGCTTTGCTTAACCATGTTTATGCTCACGGATAGAGATTCCCACATTACACTGTCGAGGATGGTAACAAAATGCCCATAGAAGAGGTTAGGGTTTGACCTAATGTACATACACACACACACACACACATATAAATAATGAAGTGTAATGAAATCATTTTTTTAAAGAAAAAATTGGAGGATTAAAAGGATGATGAAAACATCTATGTGAGTAAAAAACAGTGAATTGATTTGATGTTAAGAAATCTGACTTATATTTAAACTAAACCACAATGCAAAGCACATAAATTATTGGCCCATAATAAATAAAATTTAGACTTAAATTTTTATTTCAAAGTCATTATATAATATGAAGGTTGCTCATAGTATGTAGACATGGATGAGTGAAATATTGATTGCTTACTTTGGGTTGAATAATGTTGGTACTTATCTAGCGATTAATAAAACGGAATCTGGAAATGGCCACTCTAAGGGCTAAGTCAACATTCATTCATTCATTCATTTCATGGGGAATTTTTTCTATGCTCACATCTGTGCTAGGTTCTGGGATCAATCATTTATTCAAAAGTCAGTTATTTAGTATCTGTACTGGGATCGGGGAATACAAAATGAATAGGACACAGTCTTGGCTCTTAAGGAATTTATCTTACAGTAGGGGAAGCCAGACATAGACACATACAAGTAAAATGAACGTAATGATCTCTATGATCGATAGTGTGTGCAATATAAAGTCAGGTCACAAAGAAAGAAGTATCCAAATAGCAGAAAACAGCCATGGAAAACTCAGAGCCCATAATGAAAATACATTTCTCCCTGCCATCTCCACCCTTTTTATGCTTCAACCATTTCAGAGATTTTTATGGGGACATTAATGTTTTTCACCTAGAGGCAGATGAACAGGAAACATTTGCTCAATATGGATAAAACTCTATTTACAATCATTGAGATTTATTGGACCTGTATTAACATATACATCCAGGACATGTGTTTCCTTCTGGAAATAAGGATTAGGGAAGAAGACAAATACATTCAAAGCAGTTTTATTTTGTGATTTTTCTCTA
This sequence comes from Avahi laniger, assembly GCA_963575035.1. Classification (NCBI taxonomy): domain Eukaryota; kingdom Metazoa; phylum Chordata; class Mammalia; order Primates; family Indriidae; genus Avahi; species Avahi laniger. The sequence goes on along the minus strand of CAUYSK010086815.1, from coordinate 18,847 downwards.
GCAGAAATTTTCTCATAGTTAGCAGTATATGTCACTTATGTATATATATTCAAATTTATGAAAATTCAAATTTCCAAATTATTGGATAAACAGAAAAGGTTAGATTTCTCATTAGTTTCTCTATCCCTCAGTGGAATTTGTTTTATATACAGGGTGTCTCAAAAGTCTGCATACAAAGGAAAAATTTTGTAAAATTTGTAATGAATATTTTGTAAATAAGGGTACATTTAGCTACAATTTCCCATTTTCCCTATTTATGGTAACTTTTGGGACACCCTGTGTTATTACCTGTGTTAGTTTGTTATCTCCCTTCTCAGATTGATTCTGCCTCTATCATGTCCCATAATTCTATCTTATCCCTTGTGCATCTACTGCCAGTGTCCTAGTTTAGAGGCCTTATTACCTCTCACCTGTACCACTATAAGTGCCTCTGCCTCCAGTCTTGGCCTCTAATCTATAAATTACTGAATTAATTTGCCTAGAGGTGATCATGTTGCCTCCACTTAAAACACCTTTCAAAACTATTAATATCTACTGCCTACCAGATTAACTACAAACTCTTCACTTTAGATGTGAAAGTCTTTTAAAGCCTTGTCACTCAAAGCGTGGTCTGTACACCAGCAATACCAGCAGTACCTAGGGGCTTGTTAGAAATTCAGACTCCCACTTCCAGCTCCAGCCTAGATCTCTAGTTGACTCAAAAACACATTAAATTTGGAGAAGCATTGCTTTAAAGCCTGCCATGCTCTTTCCAGCCTTTGTTGCCCATTAACCCTTATCTTTGACCCCAATGTACAACTAAATTTGTCCTGAAAATATCTCCCTGACTTTGAACCACAACTGCTCCAACTTACAATACCACAGAGCATAGAATTTTTCTTTTGTGAACTTGTCTATTACCTTGAAGGTAGACATTACAGATTTTTCATCTTTGTCTTCCCCAATGTGATGGTATGCAAAATAAGCTCCCACTCCCTGAGTAATATTTAAGATTTGCTTGACTGGGCCATGAAAAGAAAATTTACTTCTTTTTTATTTTTCTCTGTCCTATTGTTTTAATTTTCTATTTTATTTATGTTTTTAATGTCTATTATATGCTAATATAGTTATATATAGATTTTTTTGTTAATAGACAAATATACATCTATTGAGATATTTGTTCAAAAAATTTAACTGGCGTGATTACATAACCAAAAATATTTAGAGACCATGGCCTGACACACCAAGTAAATGGTCTTCTATAGGAATTCAAGTGGATGTTTATAAACTGAACTGAAATTTTTCAATTGTCTCCACTATAACATGAAAAAAGACTGTGATGCAGGTGAGAGTGCTTGATTTCTTTAGTTGAATAAAAGTTTCCAAGTTTAAGGGAAAGTTATTGCAAAGTATTAAAGAAAACATTAACATTTTCATTTACTTATTAAATGAAAAGTAAACCTAGGGATGTTTGTAAAAGTTCAGTTGGTTAAGTGATTTTAACCCAGCAATAGGAAACATCTATTCAATATATTAGCTTCAACAATCATCAAGAAATTGGAATATGACAATTTAAGATTGTTTCCTTGATTATGATTTCTATTTTGAATACAGACTTTCTATAATTAAGTATTCATTTAGAATATAGGTTAAATTTCTTACTATGGTTTAGAAAGTTCTCTATATAGCACCGTCTCTCCTGCATCACCACCAATTTATTGCCTCACTCCATAGCTGCACTTGAGCACCTTTATTGACTTGATTAAGTTCTTCAATGGAAGGCCAGCCTTTTCTGCTTTTTTCTCCTCCCAGGCCAAGTATCCCTGCCATATTCTCATAGTGCTCCTTCCACTTGCCTTATCAAAACACTGATCACACTTCTTTGCAACGTCTTGTTTAACTGTAAAATTTTCTCCTGGACTACAAGCTCTCTGAAGAAAGGAACTATGTTTGTCTTGTTAAATGATTTATTCATGGTTCTTGGCATAGTTTTTGGTACTTAGTAGGCATTACGTAAACATTTGTTTCATAAATGAATATATTAATTTTAAGATTTATGATGGAAATCTGTTATTCTCGCTTAGACTTACAATTTGTTATCTGTAAAATGAGATAATATCTATCTTGTGGGATTTTTTGATGATTATATGAGATCAGGTATGTAAATTATAACTCAGTGCTTGGTAATAGTACACATTAAGAAAATCGTAGCTATTATTGGTATTATCAATATTATTATTGCTATCAGTTTAGTGAAATTAAGAAATCCACAACATTTTAAAGGAGATACTTTACTAAAATACAAAAGTATAACTAAATAAAAAATAAAAGCCATCTATCATTAAATCAGAACAAAACTGCCACATCTCATGAACAAATTTTATGAAAATATGATATTCATGAAAAAAGATGAGGTGCAGTACTCATATCATAGTAACTTTTGCTTCTGTTTTGCTATGAACATATAAAGAAAAACTAAAATAATACAACCACTCTATCCAAAGACCAAAGTAGAAAATATACTCCACACAGTTCACATGTAACAAATTAATAAGCAATCTTTCAGTAAATATGATGCTGTACCATATAAGAACATTCAGTACCAAGAGCAATATTGGGATAATTTCCTTGAGAATGATTTATTTAAGGAGAAAAGAATGGTGATATACTTAAAGATGGAATCTGGAAATTATTTCTAGAGTAGATTTATGCAGGGTCTCACTGATGAACTATGCCATGTAAATCTTATAAGTATGCGTGGCTACCCATCTGATCTGCTATCTATTACAAAATGGCAGTTTTCTTTCAGAAAATGTATGTCACTTCAGAAATTTGTAAACAGTTCTGGACTGTATGATCCTTGGCATATTAAATTATGAGTACATTTACCTTTGGTCTGTTAAATGACACATTTTTTATACACTATACTTAGCCACAATCTGCCAAAAATTATGTGCACTGTGCTATAAGCTCTAGATTGAATACTGGTAAAGGACAGTTTAAATAAAGAGATGTCACATAAATTGAATTATAGAATGACGACATGCCACATATCAGTTTATCCAGTGAAAACTGGCAATATCAACATCACTGAAATAATGCTACATAACTGATTATAATAACTCCAATTGCCATGTTAGTGATTAATTAACTAAAACAGATAAACTTTTAGGAAAGACTATTTCCTAAAATAGTCCTTTTCTGTAGAAGGCACTATATAAACATTTCAACATGCATTATTTAGTTAAAGTTCTGAGGATAAATTTGTAAAGTAGACATTTTTATCTTCTGTTACAGGCAAAGAAATGAAGTGAGAGATTAAGCAGTTTATTCAAGACTCCGAAGATGGAAAAAAGATGGTACTCATTCTTTGGTATAGGCATCTTTGAGAAGAAAGAGCAATAGAAGAACACAGATTTTTAAACGATGTGTGCCAAGAGTGATGAGTCTCCTTTAAACATCATTTGGAGGATTTTTTTTCTATAAACATTGACACGACAGATTGCAATATTGCTAAATATCACCACCAAATTAAAAGTGCATATTTTCTAAATGAAGATCAATACTGGCTAACAAATACATGAGGTGTCCCTATTGTATTAGACAATCAGAACTAGTGCCAGTGATTTAAAATTGGGTTTGGAATGCAAGGTATTCTTTCCTGTGTTTTCCTATAATTAGACAAAGTACAATGCTTATAGCAGTTATACCCTAGCGTCCTTTAGGGCTGCATTCTCCAACCTTTTTGACACCAGGGATCAATTTCATGGAAGGCAATTTTTCCACAAACGGGGCGGTGGGAGGGAGGTTTCAGGATGATTCAAACACATTACATTTATTGTGCACTTTATTTCTATTATTATTACATTGTGATATATAATGAAATAATTATAAAACTCCCCGTAATGTAGAATCTAATGCCAACCCTGATCTGACAGGAGGCGGAACTCAGGCAGTGACGCGAGAGATGGGGAGTGGCTGTAAATACAGATGAAGCTTCGGCTTGCTTGCCTGTCATTCACCTCTGGCTGTATGTCCTGGTTCCTAACGAGCCAGGGATGGGTACTGGGCCAGCGGTCTGGGGATTGGGGATGGAAGCTTTAGGGTGAGAGTGGCGTAAGGGGGCAGAAGTACTTTTAAAAGTGTAGCACTGTTAATGAAATAAGGAATGATTCCCTCAAGGTCATACTAAATAACCAAAGGATTCTGGGTCGAGGTAAGAAATTAAAGTCAAAGGCACAAATGATCTTATGCTTTTAGTCTTTTATTTATTCTTCTACCACATGGGATTCTGGTCATTAAAATATTGCATATCTTTTATTTCAAAAAATAATTGAACACATTACCTGTTTGACTTTCTTTAAACCATTAACATAATAGGGGAACTAAAAATTTCAATTATGATTTAATATAATTACAATGATAATAATAGCTTTATTAAGCATTTACTACAACACTTCATATGTATTATCTCGCTTAGTCTTAACCCTAATCCTATGAGGTAGGTAATACTGGTAGACTAATTTCTTGGAAAATAAATCTGAGGCTTAGTGAAATAAACAAATTTATCCAAGATCATACAGCTAATAAGTGAAATATTCAGAATTCAGATCCATTTCTGCTATGCTATTAAAAAAGATCCCCCTATAATAACCTACTGACAAAGCTAGACCATATTATTCTCTGTAATAACACTGAGATATTTAGGGTATATATCTGCAGTATGCTTGTCCTTGTATCATTTATTAAAAATCCTAGTTACATACAACTGATTGGGAGAAATGATATTGGGCAAAAACATATAAACACAACAAAGTCTATAAATTCATGTTTTTTTCCTTCATACTATTGAATAGCTTTGTTTGACTATTTCAGAATACTTCAATGAATTATGAGAAAAAGATTAAGGCCCAGAGATAGAGTAGGTGTTTTCCTGTTCCTAGTTGCTTCTTCCAGATCAATTGTCCTCTTCTTCCTCCAATAAACCCAGCTCATTTGAAGTATATGCCATCAGACACTATCATCCATCTTCCTCAAAGCTATAGTCATCTTCAGATCTCCCTGTCATTTCTCCTCATTTAATAAAAGTTCTAGAGCCTGGATCACTGTCCCATTCACCTGCCCACATGTCCACATTTTGCTTATTTCAATGTATACAAAGGTGCTGTGTCTAACAACCTGGCCTCTCAGTTCTTTTTTCTCTTCAACTCCAAGGATCATTTTTTCTCCACCCCATCTTAGCCACCAAATTTGGAGGTCATACCTAAATCCTGCCATTCTTAGTAACAAAACTAAATCCTCAAATTTGCTTGTCAAGAACCCCCATTCTATAATCATTTTGGGTAAAGGGTTATCAAAACCCTTTGACCTTCTGGTTTAGAATTGAATCTTTGGATAACTTTCTACTTCTGATCCTCCGGAAATAGATAAAAGCGATACGTCAAATATGCTATAATGTCATACTGATTATGGTAACAATGAGTCCTGACTGGTAAATTGAATGCAGACTAGAAGAAATTATAAATGAACTATAAATACCTGATCTGGATGTCTTATCTTTAGACTTCCCTGAGTGTGATTACTTATAACTGAACATGTTCCCAGAGTCTGTGACTATAGATTTGATTCAAGAGATGTTGGCTACTCAGAAATGAGGCATTTAAGCCTGAGCGATTCTTATACCTGCCTAATGTGATTCTTATTCTACGGTATGGGGAGTGGTGGGAAGGGGTGATTAAAAGTTAATCCTTCAGAGAGCTATGGGAACTGCTACATAGATTACTATGAGACTACTTTCAAAAGAGAAGGATGCATGATGCTGGTTTATGTTTTATATCCTTCTACATGAATCTAATACCAATTGTGGTTTATGGTAGGCTTCTGAGTCTAAGTCTTTGGTTCTAAGAAGACAGACAGCTCAGTAGTGTCCCGATCACTGTCTTCTCCTTTCTGTCTCATTTACTGAAGTATCTCCACTTCAAAGTATGCTTCAATTCAACAGGAGACACTATGCCAGACTCATGGAAAATTATAAGGAGTGTAGCAACATAAAAGGAAATGAAATCCATCTTTGGAGTGAGACAGACCAGGGTTAGAATTTTGCCTTTGTCAAATGCTAGTTGGGAGCCCTTGGAATATTTGTTTATCTTCTCTTAGCTCAGATTCCTCACTGTCAAAGTGTATTAGTTGTAAATACCTTGAAATATTGTTGAGGGGAATAGATGCAATAAATAAAGTAATAAATTATAAATGTATAATATTTATTATAATATGATGTATTACAAATAAGCATGCTATAAATTATTAGATTTTTATATTTATTAACATACTAATAAATTATTGATATGTATTATATATTAATTATATGTGGCCATCACATTGTACTGCTTATAAATGTTAGAAAAATAAAATAATGAGTTACAAAGAGGTTGGTGATATGCCATAATTCATGTTATGAAATAGTAACTACTAATATCATATTAGAATGAGGGGAGACTGTAACAAAATCCCTGTTTTCAAGAAACTTACAATTCACTCAAAAGCATACATATTTAAAATTACCATACTCGCTGTTTCATATTTAAAGGAAAGACCTGTAAGACAGATTGCTACATCAGAATTTAGTAAGAAATTGCCACAATTTTTACAACTCAACAATCAGCATAAGAAAATTTATCCACTTCTAAATATTTCTGGTAGGCATATTAGGTTTCTAACAAAGGCAGTTAATGAAGACAATGAATGTACCTGAGGGCTCCTGTTTAATTGGGCTTTTAGCCAGTCCTGAAAGAATGGACTTATTTAAAGACAACAATAGAACTTTGACTAGAGAGTATCTAATTCAAAAAACAAAGGATGCTTCATTTAATTTATTTCAACTTAACAAAATTTTCTGAGCTCCTTTAACGAAAAAGATACCATGTTAGACATTAATCAGCTAAGTAATTGTGAGCAAGTTATTTAATCATTACTAGTCTCAATTTCCTAATTAATTAAATGGGGATAATAAATAAATATTTACCAGTATTTTGTGAATACTAAATGCAACATGGTATTTGATTCCCAAATTGTAGTTTTATTGACCAACACAAAATTAAATTTTATTTATGATTGAAGCACCTTTATATATTCTGGCTCTTTATTTAACACAGACTTTATAATATATACTGTTTAATTCCTAATCTCTTTGGTTGAAAAACCTGGCTTAATCATTTTACAACCTTATCTCTAGAAGGCAACTGGTAATGTGCATTCTCTATATTGTTAGAGGGAGGAGGAACAATACAAATCATTATAAACTTTCCATAGATTAATTTTTCATTTTAACTAGTAAAAATTTGGACTCTAAGAAATGAAGAAAAAAAGAACAACTGGGTTAAGAAGTCACCAACTGGATATTTTGGATCAAGAGAACTGGGAATGTCCAAATCATGAACAATGATTGGGTGGTGAAGACTTGAGTGGACACCGTAAGAAACACGTGCCTGTAAGGCTTTGTTGAGAGAGGAAGTGCAAAGAGATCACAGAAGATAAATATTCTCTAATAGATGTTGATCATAAACATGCAAGACCTAATGCAAGCTGTTTCTGATGATAATAACCACTTTCCAAGAAAAATAAAGAGCTTAAAGGAGATGGTTTTCAAGCTTTCTCTCTAATTGTTCTATAGTGTACATTTCCTTCTTGTGTTCACTTTACATGTTTATATTATGATTCAATTTCTGGAACAGAGATTGAATTATTTTGTAAAGACTCAATTGAATGATGAGCTGCATATCCTTCTAATGTCCCTTAACCACTATTGGAATCAAGTACAAATGTAATATCCACACCCTATGACAAAGAGTTCCATAAGCTAAATTGCTTAATTTGCTCAATGCGGTCAATGTAAGTAATTTACTTTATAATCAGCTATGATGATGACACAAATGACAAGTTTATTTTGGACATGCTAAAAGTAGGCTAATAACTCAATCTTGGGTAGCAAAACTATTTTGTGTACAGACAGAAGTTTCAATTTTCTAAATTAACTTTTCACTTTCAAAGTGAAATATACATACTATTTTATGAGACGGAAGACTCCATTTGTTAAAACTGTAATTCAATCTCTAGCATCAAGGACATTTGTACTATGTCTTAAATATTTTGCCAGGTAAAGTTAAAGCAATGGGATTATTTTATTGAGTTAGCAGAGAAAAATGAGACATCTCAATTATAACAGGCAGAATAATGGCCTCCAAAAGATGTCCACGTTCTAATCTCCTGAACCTGTAAATATGTCACCTTACATGGAAAAGGGGAATTGAGGTAGCAGATGGAACTAGGATTGCTAATTAGCTGACTTTATGATAGATAAGCCTGGGTTACCCAGGTGTGCCCAAAGTAATCACAAGGGTGCTAAGTGTGGAAGAGGGAGGTAGAAGAGTCAATGTCAAAGGAATGCTATGTGAGATTCAACTGGGCATTGCTGGTTTTGAAGATGGAAGAGTGCCAAGAGCCAAGGAATACAGGCAACTTCTAGAAGACAGAGAAGGCAAAAGAACAGGTTCTCCCCTAGAGGCTCCAGAAAAGAATGTAGCCATGCTGATACCCTGATTTTAGCCCAGTGAGACCCACTTTGGAATTCTTATGCCCAGAACTGTAAGATAACAAATGGGTTCTTCAAGCCAATAAGTCTGTGGTAATTTCTCATAGTACTAATAAGAAATAAACCAACCGAAGAGGATTTTACTTTAAGAAGTATCAGTTATTTAATCCTCATCATGGAAAACTATTTGGAAGTACCAAATATTGTAAGTGAACATATTGATTGCTATTATTCACTACCTACTAAGGATTGTTAGAAACAAATCTACTTTATATGAAATAATTTCAAAGAGTTACACATATAGAATTTTTCTGTTTTCTTTAAACAATGAAAAGTTCACAGGTTGTTATGTGTTCAGACAATGAGTTCACAAATTAGGCCTCTATTACACACAAGACATTGTGCCAGTGGACAATATGAAATTATAATGTAAAGTAAGATAGTATATAATCACAAATGCCTATAACATGGATCTTGAAAAATGAGTAACATTCGACTATACTAGACTGAGAGTAGAACAAAGACAAAATTAATAATCAAGAAAAGGGAAAAATATGAGAAAGGCCTGACGGATGGAAGTTAGTCATGAGGCATAGCATAAGTAGCCTAATGGCTACTTCAGTGAAGATGTACACTAAGAAGATTAATTTTGGAGAGCAAAGTCAGTGTCCCAGACACATTTCCCTGGGCAGTATCTTTTCTATGCACTCTTGCCACACTTTCAAATTTCATGCCTGAGTCCTTTGATCTGCTGGCTGTCCCTGGCTCTCACAGCATTCTCTTCCCACTTGCAATGTAAGCAGAAAGTTTGAAGACTGAAAACCACTGGGGAGTAGCCCTAAGCTAATGACTGATGGGAACTGGTGTATAAATGAAGTTCCCTTGATCCTTTGACCGAATAAGTCCGAGGTGGATGCTGTATACTGGTTCATAGGGTTCCCTGTTAGGATTAAGCTGCAGCTGTCTACAGTGGCAACTTGCTTGATAACATATCCTTTTTTTTTGGTTGACTTCCTTTTCCTGTCTCACTTCACCATTTCCAGACTGGTATGTCTGGGGATCATGTTGCAAATAAACTACCAGCACTTGAAGTCTTGTCCCAGGGTCTGTAAGTGGGGGGGAGCAAATTAAGACAGGTGGATTAAGCAGGTAAGGGATCCAAGCCAGGGATGCCAATTTGCAGCTTTAACCAACAATTACTAAAAGAATTAGCCGTCTCAAAATTACACAAAAGCATCAGGACTAAAAACACTGTGAAAGTGAAACAGATAGGAATTGGCAACTTATTCTACATAGGATGACAAAGAATGATGTGTAAACTTTGGTTTAAGCTTGATGAGTTAGGTAGGATTTTGAAACCATCTATAGACACAGTAGAATCAGAAAATGACTAGTTGGTGAGATGCTGCTTAATGGGAGAGGCTGGTTTGTTTGAGGTTTTTTTGTTTTGTTTTGATCCATGTTCCGGATGTAGTCCATATCCAGATGTAGTGGGATGAGCCTGATACAATAGAGATAACGTAGGCTTTAGAGCCAGGGAATCTTGGAATCAATGCTTGCTTCTTTGCTCATTAGGTATACCATCCAGGGAAGGCCACCTGGTGATAATGAGTTTTAGTTTCTTAATTTATAATATCAGGATAAAAACATCTACCTTGCATCTACTGACAGAAGCTCATTAAAATCATGTGACTCTAAGATGTTCATAACCACAGAAAGGAATGCTCAGATGCTTCCTTTGCTTCTGGTATCAGAGTTCTCCCTACCCCGCATCTTGGGTTTCTTTCCACTCTATCGCATAGCTGAATTTAAACAATCTGAAATTCTTCTTTTACATTCAAAGAATAGGAATTTGAGTTGTTGCTGCTGCTGTTGATGTTGTTGCTGTTTTGTTATTATCATTACTTGGTCTATCTCCTGACTACCTAGTACTGTTGAAAAGTTTAAGCAGAACAATGAATAAGAAAGCTCCTGGTAAATTATATAATGCAACACAGTAGTCATGTTACTACAACAAAAAAATTTAAAGTATGATCATGTCTATTTTGTTTGGTACTGTATGCCCAGGGCCTTGCATAATGCTTGGCACAGAGCAGTGCCATAATATTTACTGACGTATACTGCTTCTTTACCTCAAGCTCTGTACAGTATAACACAGCATTTTCAAATATCTATTTTTATTCTTTCAACCTTCCTAAATGGTGGGCAGAACATGCATTACCATTCCTATTTTAACAGAAAAGGAAACAGAGGGGCAAGGATATTTAAGGGTTATGCCATAGGTCACACATGTAGTTGGCGGCAGTACCGGGATTTAGAAGAGCTATTCTAACCCCAAATCGAGTACACATTCTACCACACTGCAGTTTTCTTTCCGCTTCTGACACCAAGCCACATATTTCTGCCTCTAATCCTGCATAAAGTACATTAAAATCAATGAATCTTTGGGTTGTGTGATAATTTCAGCCCCCAAATCTCCATTTTCTGGATAGCTTTGTAACTGTACTATCCCACACTGCTATAGTATTTACTATGTTGCAAGATAGTTAAAGTTAGTATCCAAGTTTAGGCCTGGCTTTGCCATCAACTACTTGTGTGATGGTAACAAGCTATTTGACCTCTTTGGATTAGCAGCGAAAAAAGGGAGGTTGAGCAAAATGGTCGCTCAGGTTCCTTTCAAATCTGAAATTTTCTTATTTTTCTATCTCTATTGGTCACATCTATTTCCTTACTTCAAAGGATCCCTGGCATACAATGAGTTTAGGGAGCAATTAGGTGATGTGACAACTGGTGGTAGAGTAGTTCTTTCTTATTTTCACACTCTTATCACATTTCTTTGGAAAATTGTCCAGTGTCAAATACAGTAAGTCATTGAAACAACTTATGTCACCCACCTGATATCGATTGTTCCAAAATATTGGTCCTCATGTTTCAAGACAGGGATCTTTGAGAGGGCATTCTAATTGAGAAGTTTATGCAAGTCCAAATGCAGACTAGATAATAATATATGAGTATTTTTTAAACATATGTAGCTGATATAGTAATGAAGCACAATTTGTACTTAGCATTACTGAATTAAAAATAGATTTTTGTCATTATGGACTTACCCAATGGCTATTACAAGTATCATAATTATTTCATGGGGAGGCTATAAAATATTTTGATCATAAAGCAGCCATGAAAGAAAATTTGCTGTCTTCTAGTCTAAATAGATTCTTTGTTCTGTTCCTAAGTAAAGCAGTGCTAAAGAAATTACAGAGACAAATGATGATCAAGCAGGGCAAGATTTTGGACTGCTGGTATTGATAGGAATGAAAAAGGCATAAGCATCTGAAATTAAAGGATTATACAAAAAAGAAGTTGGAATTATCTGGATACCTTGAACTACAGCCTGTTATTTTCATGAGAAAATTGGTTCTTTACCTATCAGAATACATATAATCGCCCTGAAGGCTTCGGAAAATCATTAGCTTGGAATAAACTATATCTCAGTTATCCATTGTGTAATTGCTACCTCAGGTTGTTGGCAGAGGTTGATAATGCCAAAGATTTCAGCTGACTCAAGCTGACAAAAGGGAATATGATTGTTTCAAATGTATGCTTTTTGTTGCTGAGTAGAGAAGAAGATATCCTGCTGAGAATAAAAGTCTTTTCATACACATTATAAAGAATATTCCTCAAAAACAATGAACCACCTTTGAGTCTTTAAATGGACAGTTGCATGAGAAATTAAATTTTAAACCTTTTAGATATTGAGAAAAGATGTCTTTGCTTAATGACTGATGTTTGTTTTAATGCAGAATAAGTTACTTGATGATTGTGTTGGAGAAAGAGGTAGATACCACCCTGACAACAGAGGCAGCAATAGTGAGCTCATTTGAGAATGCACCACTCTTTGGTCACTGTGTATCAATGAAACATTATTTTATTCTTATAAGAATAAGGAATGATCAGTCACTCATAAACTCATAATTCTTCCACCAATAAGCTTGAACAGTCACCAAAACAAATAATTTGAAAATTAAAAGGTTCTTATATCATCTAGATATTAAATATAGATCATATATGTATATGTGTCATGTTTATGTATGTGCATATATGTATACTTTATATACACACATATATGCATGTGTAATACATACAGGTACATTTATGTATAACACACACAGTCTCTGTCTCTGTCTCTCTGCCAAGCTCTCCCATTGAGGAGCAATTGAATAATTGAATAGCATTATAAAATACTCTTATAAAATTCTACCATGTTGTAATTCACAAAAGGGTATCTTACATTTTTTACCTATCTTCATTGAATATAAAAATAGTATTGCATTGCTTTTGGAAAGTTGAGCAAAGTTCTATTCTATTAGCAATGATCACATACTTTGAGAGATTTTTGACATGGATTGTATATTTAACATGTTTCTATGTTTATGAGATTAATATTAATAAAAACACTAATTGGTCTCTTTGAAAAAATATTCTTTGTATGTTATAGAATAATATGGAAGGCTTTTGAATGTGCCTATGATCTACAGTCTTACAATTCTGAAATAATAAAAACAGCTTATGATTGATAAAGCCACAGGGCCTAAAGAACTTCCACAGAATGTAGAAGAGAATAAACCGTGGCAAGAAAGCATGACAATGATGAATTTGTCAAGGCATTTTTCGCCTTTGTGGTAGACAGGGTACAACAATTTCTCTTCTAAATGAGAATTTCATCATAGTTCTGGTCACTGTGGTAATATCACCCCAACCTTGGTGATAAAAAATGCACACACCCATACACCCTAACCTCAATCCTCTAAAATAAAGGGACCAAGAATCCTAAATCAAAGATTTCTTTATTAATACAGATGTAAAACTTAACTGGGTACAATAATTTTGTGTGTGAGCATTTTCTCCCATCATTTTATATTTATAGATATTTGAATCGGAATAATTGTGAGCTGCAAATAAAATATAATTCTCTACCTTAAAATGCCCAAAAGATTTCAACTGCTGGTATTGAGATGTGAATGTGACCATAATCCATAATAGCCAATTTTGTTAGTTTACAGAATCCTGGGGGTGTGGACTGATTCTAAAGAAAGTGAAAGAGACAAAATGATTTCTCCTTACATATCCTCATTCTGTGTCTGCCACACTCTAGCAGGTCTGCTTATGTGAAGGAAGTGCTAGAACTTCAGCCTGAATGTGGTTAATTAAGACTTGTGCCAAACTTTCTTGCAGTTGCCACTTTTCAGGGATTATGACCCATCTTATAGCAAACGATGTGAACTGAAAGTAGAAATCCAAGTTTATTTTATAACTAAGATTTCAAGTAGGACTGAAGATGATAAGTTTTTTTTTCCTTCTCAGAGATACATAATTTCTGCAAAACAAGTTAAGTACATCCTTCCAGTTGGTCATTTTGCCACACTGTTTCTACAGGGTGGAGATGGAAGAATAAACTACGATTAGAGGCTATGAGACATTTTCCTGCTAAAACTAAAGAACATCAGCCCAGATTTTACCCTTCCTCTTATAACACTGGATCATAAATATCTGTTTTCATGTCTACTGCCCACTAACCTAAGAGATTCTGAAATGCACTGTGTCCTTATGTTCTAATCCAAGTACATAAAAGGTGTTCAAAATATTTTGTTCAATGAAAAAATTAATAAGAAAATCAGAAATGATAAAATGACTTTTTTTCCTTTGGGTAGATACCCAGTAGTGGGATTGATGGATCAAACGGTAGGTCTACTTTTAGTTCTTTGAAAACTCCCCATATTGTTTTGCACAGAGGTTGTACTTATTTGCACCAACAGTGCAACAGTCCCACCAACAGTGTATTACTGTTCCTTTCTCTCTGCATCCATGCCACCATCTGGTTTTTTTTTTTGACTTTTTAATAATGGCCATTCTGAAAGAGGTAAGGTGATATCTCAACGTGGTTTTAATTTGCATTTCTTGCACAGTTAGTGATGTTGAGCGTTTTTTCATATGTTTCTTGGACATTTGTCTGTCTTCTTTTGAAAAACTGTTTATGTCTTCTGTCCACTTTTTAATAGGGTTGGGTTTTTTTCTTTCTGATTTGTTTGAGTTCTTTGTAGATTTTGGATATACTTCACTAATAATTTGGAGCTAAATTATGGGCACATATGGGCATAAAGAGATGTTAGGAAGATTGGAAACTAAGAAAACGGGGGAAGGTTGCAGGAGGTGACAGGTAAAAACTTATCTAGCTGGTAAAATGAAAACTATTCTGGTGATGGACAAACTTCAAGCCCTAACTTAAGCATTATACAAAGTAACCGTGTAACAAAAACATTTGTACCCTCTTAATATTTTGAAATTTTAAAAAAAAGAAACGCAGGAATGACTCTAGGAAATATTTTGTATTAAAATTATTCAACAAATATTGACTTACAGTATAATTATGGTATTTATGGTAGAGTCATGAAAAAACAAAAATTCTTGCCATAGTAGAATTTCCATTCTAATTGGATGACTATGTAAGAGACAAAAAAATAAGCAAAAAATATAGTCAGTTTGATTGTGATAATAGCTATAAAGAGGGAAAGGGTACAGGGAATGGAGGTGAGCTTGAAATTTTAGATAGAGTGGCTTAGAAATGCCTTACTTATAGGGTGATTTGAGTCAAGATGTGAAGGAGGTAAAGGAGTGAACCGAATGGATATCTGAAAGAGTAGTTCAGCCAGGGGGAACAGCAAGTGCAGAGTCTCAGAGACAGGAGTGTTCTTGCAGTGACTGAGGAAAGGCAAGGCCACCAGTGTTGCCGAACGAGAGCAAGAGTGAGCAAAAAGGGATAGTGGCAATAGATGAAGTCAGGCCAGGTCAAGACTTTGTAAGGACTTATAGAACCTTGTAATTTTGTACTTTGGCTTTTTCTCTCAGTAAGATTAAAAGTCTTTGGAGGTGTTTTAGGAAATAAATGACATGCCCTAATCTCTATTTTAACAGAATCACTCTAGCAGCCAAGTTGAGAACAAATTGATGGGAAGTAAGGCAGAACTTGGAGTCAGTTAGGATGCTCTTGCAATAATCAAGGTGAAATATGGTGGCTTGGAACAGGATGTTTGCTTTGGAGCTGGTAAGAAGTGGTCAGATTTTGGGTATATTTTGAAGGTAGAGACAATAGGTTTTTCTGATGGATCAAATGATGGGAGAGAGAGAAAGGAATCAAGAGATGCTTTAAAGCTTTTGTCTTGACATGAGAAAAGAGTGGTGGTATAAATTGTTTCGGGTAATGATCCAGAACTGTGTTTTCAATCTGTAAGGCTTAGGTTGAGCTACCTATTGAAAGTCCATATGAGTCTATTGTTCAGGAGAGAGGTCTAAGCTGGAGATTTATATTTGGGAGTCATCAGGAAGAGAGATGCTATTTAAAGCCATGAGACTGAATGAGATCACCCAGGGGATGAGTGTAGATAGAAAAGATGAATTCTTCTGGCTCACTACAATGTTTAAAGAGAAGCATCGGAGACTGGGTAAAATTAATCATTTGCATTTCAAAATATAAGGTTGTTTGCCGGAAAGCATCTATTCTTACTAAAGTAAATAAAGATTTTTTGGCATAGAATGAAGAATTACAGACTGGACAATAAGATTATTTGTGGATCAAAGAAGTCTTCCCATTAACCTTAATTTTTTATACCCAGTTATCTCATTTTCTACACTCGTAAGGCATCGTTAATGACCCTATTGTAAAAACCTAAAAGAGCTGTGCATAGTCTTTACTGATTTTAATAAATATCCTAAAGGATATGAATAAAATCATTTCATTAGCTAATTTCTGATAAGCACAATTATCCAGCTCAGGTGTTTTGATTATTACATCCATATCTCTCAACATTCTACCTAAAGTTTAAATTTCTAATTAGATTGTATTCACGCTCTTGAAACAAAGATCAACATACCTTAGTCCTCTGATCAGTTTCATCAATTAATTATAATCACAATCATTAATACTTATATTAAGGAAAGGCCTGATCTTGATTCGAATCTTTATGTTTCTACCTTTAAGGATAACAGTAGCTTTATACAATCATGGTAAGATTCTTTTTTTTTTTTTTTTGCTATTTTTCTACTTGTTTTCATCTCCATTGCTACTGTCCTTATTTAGTCTTTTATAACTTGTTCCTAAGGTACAGCCATTGTCAACTCTCTGGTCTTCAGGATGCCCACCTTGCCTCACTCCAATTTTCACTTCATACTGCCATTAACTTTGTAAGCCATAAAACCAACCATGTGGCTCACTTGCTCAAAATCCTTCGACCAGTTAATACTGACTACACAATGAGCATTAAATGTCCTAATAGCATTAAAAATTGGTCACAAATGGATTAATTCCAGACTTATTTCACAACATATAAGCCCAAGAACTCCAAGTGTGATTCATTAGTCCCCATAATTTTACCAACATATAATAGTCTCCTCTTATCCAGGAGAAATACATTCCAAGACCCCCAGTGGATGTCTGAAACTGTGGTTAGTACTGAACCTTGTATGTACTGATTTCTCTTAAACACACATAATTGTGTTAAGGTTTAATTTATAAATTAGGCACAATAAGAGATTAGCAACAATAACTAATAATAAAATAGAACAATTATAACAATAATCCAGCATCACCACTCTTGTGCTTTGGGGCTATTACTAAGTAAAATAAGGTTTACACACAAGCACTGTGATACTGTGCCAGTCAATCTGATAACATAGACTGCTACTAAGTGACTAACAGGCAGGTAGCATATACAGCATGGATATGCTGGACAAAGGGATGATTCACATCCCAGGCAGGATGGAGCAGGATGGCATGAGATTTCATCGTGTTACTCAGAGGGGTGCACAATTTGATTCTGGAATTTTCCATTTAATATTTTCAGACTGAAGTTGACTGTGGATAACTGAAACCATGGAAAGAGAAACTGTGGATAAGGGGGGACTACTATACAATTGTTCCCCATCAAACCCCAAACTAGAATTAGATTATCCTCACCACTTTGTATAGATTTTCTAAATTCGGCAACCATGTATCCTAGATTCAAATAATTTCTTTTATCGTCGTATCAAGTGGCATCATTTCTCACATCTTCCAATGCTTGTGTTCTGATATTACATAATTTTGGAGCTTAATAAATGTCATCATAAAATAATTTAAAAATAAATTTTCTCAATTTCTCTGTCCCATACAACACCTTGTAGCCTTGCATAGTAGGCACTTTGTTTGTGGACATAAATATCCTCGATGGAAAGTATAAAATCCTCAAAAAAAATAAGATTTCATATTTTTCTGATTCTAGAGACTATAGTTTTTTTTTGTTTTTCAAGTTAAATATATTTTTAGCTTTTTATTTTTGAAATAATTTTAGATCTACAGAAAACTTGCAAAAATAGTAAAAAAAAATCCTACATACCCATCACCTAGATTCCCCTAATATTAACATTTTATGTAATTATAGAGCAAATATTAAAACCAGGAAATTAACATTAATATAATATGATGAACTGATCTACAGTCTTTACTGAAATTTTAACAGATTTTCCACTAAGGTTCTTTTCTGATTCATGGTTCAACTGATCCCATCTTGCATTAATTAGTTGTTACAACTTAGTGTCTTTCAATCTATGACAGTTCCATAAGCCTTTCTTTGTCTTCGTCTTTTCTGACTTTGAAACTTTTCAGAGTACTGGTCAGTTATTTTGCAGCATGTACCTCAATTTGAGTTTCTCTAATATAGTCTCATCATTAGATTCAGGTTATACATTGTGGCAAGAATATCACAGAAATGATCTTGTGTCCTTCTAAGTGTATCATATGAACGAGTCTAATCTTTTTTTCAGTTAATTTTTATCTTAATAGAAGTTACTTTTGAAAGAATATGATTGGACAAGATTACTAAATTAATTCCTTTAACAATTACTATATGGTATAAATCAAAATGGGCACGTTGCATATTGTTCATCCATACTTCAGCAGAGACACATGGATAAATATATAAATCAAAACCTTATTTATTTTAAGGTTTCATGTTTTGACTGAAAAGAAGTCATACATCATACAAGAGTTAAAAAAGACATTGATATTTTTAAACACAAAACTGAAAAAATTATTTGCAAAAGCTACAAAAATATTCTTTTTTTTTTTTTTATTTCAGCATAATATGAGGGTACAGATGTTTAGGTTACGTGTGTTGCCCTTGCCCCCCCTCCCCCCCTCAGTCCAGGTTTCAAATATGTCCATCCCATTGCGTGGTGCACATTGCACTCTTT
>CAUYSK010086812.1:0-41148 GCA_963575035.1 Avahi laniger | reverse complement strand
AAGGATGACTATCCTGTGGGCCCTGGTGTGCACCTGACCCTGAACAGGGCTAGGCTTAGCATGTCTACCCAGGGTGATTGTGTTTCCTGACATAGCTTTGCCAGAGTGGTCTTGGAGGGTCTGGTTTATGTGCTCTCCTTTCCCTGAGCTCTGTGGCCTGTAGGCCGTATGTAGTTTCCATTTGATTCCTAGTGCCTTG
Source organism: Avahi laniger (assembly GCA_963575035.1). Classification (NCBI taxonomy): domain Eukaryota; kingdom Metazoa; phylum Chordata; class Mammalia; order Primates; family Indriidae; genus Avahi; species Avahi laniger. The sequence continues at coordinate 40,949 of CAUYSK010086812.1, read as the reverse complement.
GTGAGGGTTTGCATGACCTCCGCAGTAAAGCTTCGTCCATTGTCACTGCCAAAGGAGAGTGGCAGACCGTACCTGGGGATGATTTCTCTCAGTAGAAGCCTTGCCACTTCCCTAGCCTTTTCAGTCCGGGTAGGGACTGCCTCGACCCGGCCTGAGAAGGTGCGTATCACTACCAGCGGGTATTTATAGCCCCGACGTGGTTTTACTTCTGTGAAATCAACTTCCACATCCTCAGAGAGGTTCCGGTGTACTGAATTCCTGGGGTGAGTCTCGGCCTCACCGCTGCAGTGTTTTTAGCACAGGTCTGGCAGCGGCGCTGACTGCTGCCGCGATGGGAGGAAGTTTGGCGGTGTAGTAGTACTGGGCGAGTAGCTGCGTGAGGGCTGTTTTCCCTAAGGGAGTCAGATCGTGATGTCGGGAGACAATAGAGTATGCTAATTTATTGGGGATAAAAATGTTATGGTTCTGTAGGTGCCACCAACCATCTGAGTCCTTCTTGGCCTTCTCCTGCTCTGCCCACTGGTTTTCTTCTGGAGTATATTTTGGTTCTTCAGGCCACTCGGGTGCCAACAAGATTTGGCATTGGGTTGGAGTGTTGTCCTCTGAACATTCTCGGGTGGCTGCAATTTTGGCTGCTTGGTCTGCCAGGCAATTGCCGGTGGCAATTGGATCTGTGCCCTTTTGGTGCCCTCGACAGTGGATGACTGCAAGTTCTTTTGGCTCCCAAACTGCCTCCAGCAGTTGGAGGATTTCATACCTGTTTTTGATCTCCTTTCCATCTGCAGCCAGCAGTCCCCTCCGCCTATATATTGCCCTGTGGATATGTATTATGGCAAAGGCATGTTTAGAGTCTGTGTATATGTTTGCCTTCTTACCCCGGGCATGCCTGAGGGCTTGGATGAGGGCCATAGCTCCGCCCTCTGTGCCTACCACCCTTGGGGCAAAGGAGCTGACATGATCTCATCGACTGTGGTGACCACGAAGCCCGCCAGTCGTTTCCCATTCTGGATAAAACTACTGCCATCCATGTAGAGTTCTAAGTCTGGTGCTGGTAGAGGACTATCTCTCAGATCTGGCCAGCTGGCATAGACCTCTTCTACCGCCTCAGTGCAATCATGGTCTGGGGGCCCTGGCTCAGTGGGTAGGAGGGTGGTGGGATTCAAGGTTCGCACAGTCTTCAGGGTGACCCACGGATTTTCACATAGCTGTCCTTGGTATTGGGCTAACTGGTTGCTTGAGAGTCACCGGTGCCCTGAGGCGTTCATTAGAGACATTACTGTCTGAGGGACTCACACACGGAGGTTCTGTCCCAGTGTGAGTTGTCTGCTTCCTTGACTAGCAGGACGGTGGCCGCCAGTGCATGGAGGCAAGGCAGCCATCCTGCCGCTACCGGATCCAATTGTTTTGACAAGTAAGCCACTGGTCTCTGCCACGGGCCACAGTTTGAGTCAAAACCCCCAGAGCCACTTGTTTTTTCTCATGTAAAAACAGGTTAAAGTCTTTGGTGAGGTCCAATAGCCCTAGTGTGGGGGCACTTTTTAGGAAGTCTTTATTTCCTGGAAAGCCCTTTCCTGACTCTCGGCCCATTCCAATTCTTTGCTTTCAGGCCCGCATAGGGCCTCGTACACAGGCTTGGCCTTTAGGGAGAAACCTGGGATCCAGATGCGGCAGAATCCAGCTGCGCCAAGGAATTCTCTGAGTTGTCTCCGACTGGCCGGCCTGGGCATTGTACAGATGGCGTGCTTCCACTCATGTCCCAGTGTCCTGCGCCCCTGCATGATGTGGAAACCGAGGTACTTCACCTGTTGCCTGCAGGTCTGTGCCTTTTTCCAGGAGACTTTGTGTCCCTTGTCAGTGAGCAATTGGCGCAGGCACCGGGTTCCCCGGTGGCAGCCTCCTCTGGTGGGGCTTGCTAGAAGGTCATCCACATACTGTGGAAGTGTGCAGTGGGTTTCTTCTCACGGAAAGGAGATGAGGTCAGTGGCCAGAACCTCCCCAAATAGAGGTGGTAAATTTTTAAATCCCTGTGGTAGTCATGTCCAGGTCAGCTGGATTTTCCTTCTAGTCTGAGGATCCTCCCACTTGAGGGCAAACAGGGGCTGGCTCTTCGGAGCAAGCCGCATGCAGAAGAAGGCATCCTTTAGGTCCAGGCAGGAGAACCAGGCAGCATCAGGAGAATGAGGCCCAGGAGGGTGTATGGATTCGGTACCACCGGGTGGAAGGTCACTGTAGCGTCATTAATCGGTCACAGGTCTTGGACGGGCTGGTATTCACCTCCGTTGGGCTTTCTGACTGGCAGGCAGGGAGTGTTCCACAGGGACTGGCACTCCACCAAAACCCCCTACCGTTTAAGCCTATCGATGTGTTTCTGAATTCTCTCTCGAGCCTCCTTGGGGATGGGGTACTGTCGTCTCCTGGTCGGTTGGGCTCCCAGTTTCATCCCGATCACCAGGGGTGCATGTTGGTGTGCAAGACTGGGAGGGAGAGTTGCCCTCCATCCTCTGCCCAGACCAACGGAAAATCCTGCCGGAAGTCAGGCAGGTTCCATTCCTCTTTGGCCTCCTCGTATAGCTTCCATTCCGATTCCCGGGGCCGAGTGACTGCCATTATGAGAGTTTCTGGGTTGCTGAGCATGAGGCTCATGGTCCCTTCCAGGTGGAAGGCGATCTGGGCTTCCAGTTTACTCAGGAGATCACGACCTACGAGGGGAACGGGGCAGTCCCGTATGTATAGGAATTCATGTCTTATCTGGCGGCCCCCCATCTGGCATCTTTGGGATTGGCATAAGGGTCAAGCTACTTGAGCCCCAGTGACTCCCACAATAGTGGTTTCCCGCTTTGTAAGTGGAGCCACCAGGGTTGTTACCACCGAGTGTTCTGCCCCAGTGTCCACCATGAACGTTATTTGTCGGCACTCCACTTCCATTGTGACTGTGGGCTCCTGGGGCCCAAGAGTCAGGGAACCCGGTTGGTCCTATTCCAAGTCCACCCCAGTGAGACCAAAGAGGTCCTGGGTCTCTGGCTCCTGCTGGAAGCCCCTGGGCAGGTTCCTGTTTGGTGGTGGACGGTTTCTTTCATTGGGGCATTCATGCTTCCAGTGACCAAACTCCTTACAATAGGCGCACTGGCCAGGCTTCAGGGTCCCTTGTCTCCTGGGTCCTCCTTCCCATAGTGGGCCAGGTTTCTCGGTTGGGTCAGGTCTTCGGAGGGCAGTGGCCAGGAGAGTGGCTTTCTGCTTCATTCTCTTGTCATTCTCCCTCTGGGCAGTCTGGTCTCAATTAACATAGACCTTCTGGGCTATTTCCATCAGCTGCGTGATGTCCATTCTTGCCAACCCATCAAGTTTCTGGAGTTTCCGTCGAATGTCAGTATAGGACTGCCCAACAAATGTAGCGTTCACCATCTGCTGATTTTTGACCGCCTCTGGGTTGAAGGGTGCATAGACTCGGCAGGCCTCACAAAGGAACTCGTAGAATTCGCTCGGTGATTCCTCCGGCTTCTCGGTGATCAGAGCGACTTCATGCTGGTTGATTTTCTGGTTCCTTCCCGGATCCCGTGGAGGACAGCTTCCTGATACTTTCCGAGTGCCTCCCGTCTGCTCAGGGAGTTGAAATCCCAATCCAGGCTGGTCTCAGGTGCTGCTCTCTGTGCCCACTGCTCCACGTCCAAGGTCCCTGCTGGAGCCTGGTCCTGGAGCCACCTCCGGGTCCCAACTACAATCTGGCGTTGTTCTTCCGTGTTAAAAAGGGTCAGAAGGAGCTGGCAGCAGTCTTCCCAAGTGGGATGTGGGTCTGAAAGATGGATTCCAGGAGGTCAACGAGGGCCTGATGTTTTTCAGAATTTGGTGGGGTGTGGAGCTTCCAGTTCAGAAGGTCAGTGGTGGAGAAGGGCTGGTAATACAGGACTGGCTGGCCTGGCTGAACGGACCCATCGTCTGTAACCTGTATCGGACCTTGCACCCCATGCAGGGGCATCTGGAGGGCTGAAGTTGGGGTCTGAGCTGACCGTAGTGGGCGATTGATGGGAGCATCGGCACCAGGTTGGTCTGGAACTGGCGGCAGGGAGACTGACTGTGGCGGGGTGTTTGGTGGATTTGAGGGTACTTCAAGAGGTGTCACAGTAGGGTTCTAGGGCGGTAATGGTGGATTCTCTTCAGGAGCTTCCTGATAGATGGGTTTGGACGGTTTGGAGTCTCTGGTCCTTTGGGCCACAAAAATCCTGCTCTATCCCTTATTAGCACAGAACTGGATCCAAGGGGGCATGGTCTGAGCAATCTCTAGCCATGAATCTATGTAAGGGAATTGGTCGGGGTGGCTGGGAGTCCTGGTCACAATTCTCCAAACTGCTCACATGCTGGGGAGGTGTAAGGTTTCTGTTGTGGGCCAGTTGACTCCAAATGTGGGCCATTTGTGTTCACAGAGGGCCCTAAGTCTACCGGGACTGAGTGTGACGCCATAATCTCCCGTGAATCCCTTCTTAAAGTTCCTTAACATGCATTTAAGGACTGTAGGCTTAGAGTCTACGCTACCCATCCTAGACCCTTGAATGGTGTCGCAGCTTAACAGACAATGGGGGGGAGGGTGATTTCTCTCAGGTGTCTGCCGGCTGCCTACCTCACGGGAACTTAGACGCATCTTGGCGAAGGTGTGCCCATATAAATCCCAGGCATGGTTGTTCCCTTTAGGAGAGTGAATCAACGTTATGCCATATGACATCCCCAGAGAATTTCAGGTGAGGACCCACTCAGGTTCCGTAGCCATAGCCGTGGAACCACAGTCACTCTTCACTCACGCATTCAGACAGCCAGAGGCTACACATTCCCACCCTGGGAATTCCCTGCACTCAGGAGGTGATCAGGCTCCTCTTCCGTCATCTGACGGGCCTGACTTGGATGGGTCCTGGGCCCTTACCTGGTCCGATGCCTCCAGACCTGATTTGACTTGTCCTTCCCTCCGGCATGTGCAGGCAGGAGCTCCTGAGGAGCGAAGATATTCCGCAAAATGGTGATTGGCGCTGGTTCGCTTCTGTCGCCAAGGTCCCGCCAGTCGCTGTGTCCATCCCCGATCTGGTGGCTTCAAGGGGCCAACGTGGTCAGTTTTCCCAGTCAGGGAACCAAAATGTTCCAGCAAGTGCTCCAGCAAGTGGTCCCAAGGACAAACCAAGCAGCACACAGAGAGTCGGAGAATCAAAGTTTGTTTGCCATTGGGCTCAGAGGGGCCTCGCCACCAAATTCTGAGGCCCGTCTACCTGATTTTTCCCACTTTTATTAAGCTGTGGTGGTCTGAGGGGTGGGGTGTCAGGTGGTTAATGCCCACCAGGTAATAGGTTAGTCAATGTGTCAGATAATAGATTTAGTGTTATGCTGATGCGCCAGGTAGTAGATTAGCTGATGGGCCAGGTAATAGGTTAGTACGATGCTGATGCGGGTCATCTGTGAGGGGTGGGGGTCTCAGGTGGCTGATGTGCCAAGTAACAGATGGGGATTTTCCTTATCACATGTAGTAGGTGGCAAGGTCATCTGTGGAGAGTGAAGGGGACTCATTAGTGTAGGAGATCTGAGAATACAGTGAGCGCTTGACCTGGCCACGGTGGGAAATGACGGCAGGCTGCAGGGCAAACCCAGAAGCGTTGCTGCTCTGCTTGGAGGACTCAGTTCAGATTAGAGACCAAGAGCCTACAGCGTCATTAAAATGCAAGCTGGTGAGGTTTCTTCCCTGCGGAGCTCAGCTGTGCCAATGTGGGTCCCACAGAGACAAGGATTGAGGAAAGCGGGTTGGGAGGGGCAATGGAAGGATGATGGGGAGATTGTGGATGGTATTGAGGAGAGAGTCAAAGTAACAGAACAGGGAAATCACACTGGATAGACTTGACTGAGCTCAGGGAGGTGGCATTTGAGATCATTTGTGTAGGCCCCTTGGTTGACAGATGAGGAAACTGAGGCTCAGAGAGCTCACATTTAACTACCGATTTTTTGGAGACTGTGTCTGCGTTTTCCCCATGGCCACAAAAGAATGTGACCTTTCTTTGTACTACCTATTGTAGTTAAAAGTGTTTCCATCCACCTAGTCAATAAAGCAAAAAAACAGGGAAACATCAGTGATTCCTCCCTTGTCCCCATTTCTAGAACTAGTTGGCTCCCGTACTGTCTATTCTATCTTGGAAAAAGTTTAAGTAATACTTTCCCTGCTCAGCATTCCTGCAGTCCCTCTCTGAGCAGACCTTCGTTGTTTCTCAGCTAGGTTGTCATACTGGTCCCATATTTAGTTTCTCTGATCCAAGTTTTTTCCCCGCTGGTCCGCCTTCTTTACAAATGTCCATTCGCCAGCTGAAAGTATGACCCATCATTCTCCACAGAATAAATTTCCAGGCCGGGCACAGTGGCTCACACCTGTAATCTTAGCCCTTTGGGAGGCCAAGGTTGGAGTATCACTTGAGGCCAGGAGTTCAAGACCAACGTGGGCAACAGCAAGACCTTCTTTCTACAAAATATTTTTTAAAATTAGCTGGGCATGGTGTCATGTGCCTGTAGTCCCAGCTACTTGGGAGGCTGAGGCAGGAGGATCACTCATGTCCAAGAATTTGAGGTTGTAGTGAGGTATGATGGCACCACGGCACTCCAGCCTGAGCAACAGAGTGAGACCCTGTCTTGATTGAAAACAAGCAAACAAACAAAAAAACATATAAAACGGAATAAATTTTTGTGGCGCAGCCTTTTAGAGTTTGCACAATCTAATCCCTGGCTGTGCTTTGGGTTTTTTCACTTTCCATGATGCACTTTTGTCATTCATGATCGACTTATACTTTCATAATTCCATGAAACTCACCTAAAAAAATCACAATTGTGCCTCACATTTTCCCTCCATTGTTAACTCATTTTCCGAGGAGCTTGCTCCTGTGAAAGTTATACAGTGAATACTCAGTTATAATTTTACTGCTGACGGTATTTCTCAAAAAACAAAACAAAACAAAAAAACTATTTTCAAAAGATATGGAACAATATTTGTGATGTAAGGTTAAGAGAAAACAGTAAATTTAAATTAATGTCTAAACCCAGTGCCATAATGCACATAAAATATAAACAGATAAGATGTTTGACTTCCCTCATAATTAAATTAAGTCAAAATAACTATAAGATATCATTTTGTACTTTTCTGATGGGCAAAATATGAAATTTTTATTTAAAAACAGGACAGGTTAGGACACGGGCACCTTCAGTGCCTGCTCGGTAGGCTGTAAGTTGGTACGTCATTGGTGAAGGGAAACTCAATGTCCGTCACGCTTTTAGATGCAGGTACCAAGGAGTGGATACAAAATTATCTCTGTTGTGAGCCTGTTTGTTTCTAACTCCGCAGTTGCCCCATGTTTTTCTCATTAAAAATTGAGGTCGGACGGGAGTGGGGCCCTAACGGGCACAGGTAGGCGCGTCGGTATGTCTGCCGTATCTGGCCCACTTTGGTTGTGGACCATACGTTTGTTTCTGGGGGACAGTATGGTTTGTGTTCCCGGAAAAAAAAGAAAAAAAAAAAAGGCCCATTAAGGGCTGACACGGACAAGGTTTTGACAGGCAGAGAATTGCGGATGGCTGGTCAGGAAAGGTGGCCGGTGCACGGTGTCTCCAGGCAGCGTGCGCTGGTGCGTACGTGCTGACCGTCTCTGAGATCTGGAGCACAGGTTGGGAGACTGTGTGCTTATCAGCAGTAGCACCAGGGGGTAGCTTGGAGAGTAAAATTTCCCGTCCCCCAAGCCGCCCGTGATGCAAACATGAGCTAACTGAATTCAAGCAGCCTGCTCCCCACGCCGACACAGCCCTGGCCCCGCGCCTGGCTGCACTGCTCCATCTGGGTCACCTGTGCTCCCGAAGTTCTTGTCGAGAAACTCTGGAGCATCACTGAGGTTCATTAAGCCCTGAGCTTGGCATCTCTAATGACATCACCTAAGGTCCAAATCACAGGTGATAATAAGAACTGACTGAGGGAGGTCTGCCCTTTGGGGTTGTGTTTTATTTTTAACTTCTAACTTTTCTAGAAAGGAACATACATCTCCTATAATTGTTTTTTTAAATAACTATACTATAAAAGAGCAAATTTCTTTTATTCTTTTCCATTTTAAGCTGATTTTTTATTTCTCTATGTTTGACAGCCTGTCGAGTGGCTTCTATTTTCTTGCCTTTCCTCCTCCTAAGCATGGGCCTGGTTCTTTCTTATGGTTGCAGTCAAGGAAGCATTTCTGTGTCCTCCTAGAGTTGGTCCTGTGGTAAATTCTGAACATTGCCACACACTATTGGTCCTTTTATTCAGAGGGTCGTAAAACAACTTCACAGCAGATGTAATACAGAGGAGCTTAGCCATCGCCCAACTCAAGAATAAACTCTGAACTCTCCACTTTCCAGGTCTGTTTCCATTCCTGTACTTCTGCTTTCTTGTTCTGTGTTTACCTGCTATCCTTTGGCTACCCAACTCCTGACCTTCCTTCTTCTAGCCCAGCCACAGCCCACAACCCACGCGGGGGCTGGATACTGACTCCATTTGGCCACTCCGATCTAGGGTGTTCTCAAGAGATCCAGCCAGCCTGGCTCACATCTGTTCAAGGGAATCTCTGGAAGTTAGTGAGGCTCAGAATCCCAGGATGTAGAAAGAGCTGGCTTTCCTGGGATGGGAGAGTGATTTCACTGGCCCTGAGAGATCCTTCCTCCCCTGCCTGCAAGCATCTAAGTCCCATCATTAGAGATTCATCCTCTTGGTCTTAGGCTCTTACAGCTTGTAAAAAACCAGAATGTCACCAAAGAAGTGATTTATATGTGACTTGGGTTAGAGATTTCTAAGAGCCATGAAGAGGTGGAGAGAGATACCAGGTCGAGGGACTGGAAACAAATTTTCAACTTCTCAGTAATACCTTTTCCTAAAGCCAGGCCTGATTTCTATACTGAATCAAGACTTACGGCTCAGAATTTTCTAGTCTGAGAATTCTTTGTGAAGAAGGATTTCTCATGATAGAACTCAGAAAATCCACATAAGACCTTTCAAGTCTTGAGTGAAAACGAGATCACTTGCGTTTATCATACTTGCCAGACTTCTGGACTTAAGTCAGTACCAGGAAAATAACAACAACAAAGGAAAAAAATGGGGGAGGAGAGGTTTATCTGCCTTTTCTCATAGCATCTGCCAATTGACTATAAAGCAATAGTTTAGGGCTTTAAGACTGGTTGTAAAATACAGGTTTTATGGGTTATGGCGTTTGGGATCAGTGCTGCTGTCTGAATCGGCCACTTCTTTGCAAGTGGTTTCACAATGGCAGTTAATCCTCTTATCTTGGGCAGGTGTAGAAGCCGTCAGGAACACTGCCTACAGTTAGCAAGGCACCCAGCTGAGGGGCAAGTGCAGACCAAAATTCAGCTACCTGAATTTTGTCAATGTACCTGAGTACCTTGACTCAGGGAAGGATCCCCCTGGAGAAAAGGGTACCTTTAAGACTTCGCTCCAACGTGCTCCCACAAAGCTAATACACAAAGGATGCATCTACCTCAGTGGCGCAGCTTTTCCTCGTGCCCACAAAGGCACCGCATGGGACGCAGCAGCAATCTTGGTGGACGTTTTCAGCTGCCTGGAATTCTGAACTCCTTGCCTGTAAGGAGGGAATTCTCCATTATACAGGTCTTCGAGGCAAGCAGAGCCCACCACATAAGCAAAGCAGGCCAGGTAACTTTCCAGCTTCCCTTACAGCCAGAGTGAAGGAATGTGACTAGTCAGATGCATGTTCTCCGGACTGTGGATTGGGTGTCTGAGACGCACAGACAAGGCAGCAGCAGATTCCGGTTCCCACGGCAGCAGCGGCAGAGGTAGCAGCAGCGATAGGACGCGTCCAGCCCTGGTACCACGGTGGAGGGTTGGCAAGCCGGGCGGCCTGAGAGTCTGGACCAGTGCTGGCGAGGGGCTTGGCGGCTGTCCTGGCTGCTGCGGCTCTCCCTTGCCTTCAGCCTATGTTCTCATCTCATTCTCCAGGTTTCTCAGCAGCAAAGTCTTCTGGTTAAATTCGTCTCTGTGATTTACAACTAAGAACCCTGAGCAGGGGTTAGGAAAGTATCCTAGAAATGTTATCAGAGAGGACTATTCATCTTCCTCCCACCATGCATACAGGTGTACCTACCTCTCCTCGGCCACCATTCACCCAACTTTGGACCCAATCCTCTCTCGCCCTCTCAGGAATCTTGGAATATCAACTATTTGTTTCTTTATTGTATATTTAAACTCCCCCTTTCAACTAGATTGTTCCTGACAACAATTGGATGTAATTACACAGCTCCCGGTTGAGTAAAAAAATTTGCCTTGAGCCTACGTAGCTGTCTATCTATCGCTCTATCTCGGAGTTTACCAACTGGTGTGCCAGAGGACTGTGTCCCGAGAACGGGTTCTAGGTGTGCTGTGATATAACGAGGGTTGTAAATATTTATGGTAATAGAAAATTAAACCAGTTTTACAACCATTAAACCTCCACAGTTGAAATTATATTTGAACACTAGTTTTATGGTTTCTTCTCTAAACCCCGAAGTCAATAATTATTGTTTTGTGTGATACCCAACCCTGGAGTGCAAACACTGGTGTCCGTGGTGTGTGCCTCCTCTCCTTGATTTTTCCCTTCAATTATTCCAGTCAATCTGGTTTAGTCTTGGTTTCTTTATCATCCTTTTGCAGGTGTATGTTATATAAAACAGTAGCAAAAATAGCACTTGCATTTGATTTAATTTACTCACATTTTCACAATTTCCTTCTTTAAGCATGGAGAATAGGTTCGATTATTACCTTGCTTTTATCACAATAGACAGGAGAAAAGCTGGAGGTAGATCTTAAGGGTGGTAGCTGCTCAGCCTTGCAGAGGAGAGCGCTTTGCAGGATTCTCTCATGTGAAGAAAGGGCCAGCTGTTACCGGGAAAGCCCAGTCACATCTACACACGCTGAGGGTTCAGGGTAGTCTTCAGAGCCACAAACTTCTGTAGCATTCACCTGGATGTCTCCATCCCATGTTTCAGGGTCCCAGGTTGTCCCAACCAGAGCCCTGACCTGCCTCTGCTGAACCCTCCAGTGACTTTGAAGCTCAGTAACTCTAACTATAAAATTCTGAGTTTGCTCCTCACTGTGGCTGTTCTACGACAGAAGGAGAGAGACACTTTGTAGGCTACCGATGATGCCTGGTGACTCTCACTCTTAGTCCTTAACCGTTTGGCAGCCACCAGCAATCCCCCGTTATGTCCCTGTAGTCTTAATCCCAGCAAGCCAGTTCCACTGCGTAGGTGCTGTTATTCCTATACTTGAAGAGTCTGAACCTTTGCACCAGCGCAGATGTTCACCCTCTACTGGAATATTTTCCCAGGTTAACACCAGTGGAAGTTTCAGCAATTGATTACCACCTTATTCCAGGGACTATCTATGCCCCATATACTATCCAGCATGGGGTCTTCAGTATCCCGTAAAAATATTATTTTTCATACATGTAATGATGTGAAAGATATTAAAATTCTTCCCTTTCTCAAACACGGACTCCATTCCTAATCAAGCACTCTTAAAGAGTTGTCTGTGCCTCCTGTCTCCATTTACTAAACTCTCAGCCACCTTTTTTTTTAAATTTCACAATTTTAATAGATAATGCATTCCCGATGTACAATAATCAAAACACTAAAAGACTGTGGAGTGAGAATTCTTCTTCCCAACCCTTTCCCCTAGACTCACAGTCCTTCTCCGAGATGGCTGCTGCTCCCAGGAGCTGTGTGCACTTCCAGAGATAAGTCTGCTTATGCATTTCCACCCACTCGTTTTTCAGGCCACCCTTTCTATGATCCCATCCCCAGCTCCCCAAAGATACATGACATTGCTGTTATTAAACCTTATAAATATTTTAACCTTCATGTTTGACCTCTCAGCAGCATGCAGCACTGTTGATCGCATCCTTCTTCTAGAAACACTCTTCCTTTGGGTTCCATGTCACAACACTCTCCTGGTGCCTCGTCTCCCCCCCACCCTTGCACGCATTCTTTCTCTCAGCAGGTTCATCCTCCTTGACCCCCTCATTAAATACTTGAGTTCTTCCCAGCCCAGTACTATGCCTTTCTCTTTTGAGAAAAAGATACATGATATCTCCATTGGCAATCTCTTCAATAAAATACATTTACAGATGACTCCCTAGTGTATACAGTAGTCCCCCTTATTTGCAGTTTTGCTCTCCCTGGTTTATTACCCATGGTACAGTATGATAAGATATTTTGAGAGAGATACCACACAGTCACATAACTTTTATTACAGTATATTGTTATAATTGTTCTATTTTATTATTAGTTATTGTTGTTAACCTCTTACTATGCTTAATTTATAAACTAAACTTTATCCTAGGTATGTATGTATAGTATAGGAAGAAACATAGTACAGTATATATAGTGTTGGGTACCATACACGGTTTCAGGCATCCACTGGCGGTCTTGGGCATATTCCCTGTGGATAAGGGGGATCACTGTATATCTAGCCTAGATCTCATGCACTGAGCACCACACCCATCTAGCCAAATTCCTAGTCACATATAGGAATACCTTAGAGATAACGCAGGTTCAATTGCAGACCACTAACAATAAAGCTAAGATTGTAATAAAATGAATCATACAAATTTTTTTTGTTTTCCTGTGCATGTAAAAGTTATGTTTATACTATACTGTAGTCTATTAAGTATACAGTAGCATTATCTCAAAAAAACAAGTACATACCTTAAATAAAAAATACTTTGTGGCTAAAAAATGCCAACTATCATCTGAGCCTTCAGTGAGTCATTATTATCTTTCTGCTGGTGGAGAGTCTTGCTTCGGTGTTGGTGGCTGCTGACTGATCAGGGTGGTGGTGTTGGCTGAAGGTTGGTGTGGCTGTGACAATTCTTAAAATGAGACAGTGAAGTTTGCCACATTGATTGACTCTTCATTTCATGAAAGATTCTGTAGCATGTGATGCTGTTTGATAGTATTTTATCCACAGTAGGACTTCTTTCAAAATTGGAGTCCTCTCAAACTCTGCTGCTGTTTTATATTGTAAGTTTATGTAATATTTGAAATCCTTTGTTGTCATTTCAATAATGTTCATAACATCTTTACCAGGAATGTATTCCATATTAAGAAACCACTTTCTTTGTTCATCCATAAAAAACAACTCCTCAACCATCGAAGTTTTATCATGAGATTGCAGCAATTCAACCACATCCTCAGTCTTCATTTCTTTTTTTTCCTTTTTTCTTTTGTTTTGAGACAGAGTCTCTCGTTCTGTTGCCTGGGCTAGAGTGCCATGGCGTCAGCCTAGCTCACAGCAACCTCAAACTCCTGGGCTCAAGCGATCCTTCTGCTTAGGCTTCCCAGAGTGCTAGGATTACAGACATGAGCCACCTCGCCCAGCCAAGTCCATTTCTAATATTCATTCTCTTGTTGTTTCCACCGCATCTGCAGTTACTTCCTCCACTGAATCCTTGAACCCCTTGAAGTCATCCGTGAGTATTGGAATCAACATCTTCCAAACTCCTGTTAGTGTTGATATTTTGGCTTCCTCTTATGAATCCCAAATACTCTTACTGGCATCTAGAATAGGAAATCCTTTCCAAAAGGTTTTCAATTTGCTATGCCTGGATCTATCAGAGCAATCAGTATCTATGGCAGCTACAGTCCTACAGAATGTATTTCTTAAATAACAGGACTTGAAAGTTAACGTTACTTTTTGATCCATGGACTGCAGAATGACTGTTGTGTTAGCAGGTGTGACAGCAGCATTCGCCTCCTTGTCACATCCCCATCAGAGCTCCTGGATAACCCGGTGCATTGTCCATGAGCGGCAATACTTAGAAATAAGTCTTTTTTTTTCTTTTGAGCAGTAGGTTTTAACAGTGGGCTTAAAATATTCAGTAAATCATGCTGTAAACAGACGTGTTGTCATCGGGCTTTGTTGTTTCATTGATAGAAGACAGACAGAGTAGATTTAGCCTAATTCCAAGGGATTTTTCAGGATGGTAAATGAGCATTGGTTTCAATTTAAAGTCATCATCTTCATTAGCCCCTAACAAGAGTCCTTTGAAACTTTGAAGCCAGGCATTCATTTCTCCTCTTTAGCTATGAAAGTCTTGGATGGCATCTTCTTCTAATAGAAGGTTATCTTATCTCCATAGAAAATCTGTTGTTTAATGTGGCCACCTTCACCAAATATCTCAACTAGATCTTTTGGATAACTTGCTGCATTTTCTACATCAGCACTTGCTGCTTTGCCTTACACTTTTATGTTATGGAGACAAATTCTTTCCTTAAATCTCATGGACCAACCTCTGCTAGCTTCATACTTTTCTTCTGCAGCTTCCTCAACTCTCTTAGCCTTCATAGAATTGAAGAGAGTTAGGGCCTCATTCTGCATTAGGCCTTGGCTTAAGGGAACGTTGTGGCTGTTTTGATCTTCTATCCAGACAGCTCAAACTTTCCCCATGTCAGCAATAAGGTTGCTTCACTTCCTTATCATTTGTAGCCCTTTTAATTTCCTTAAATAATTTTTTCTTTGCATTCTTAACTTTGCTAACTGTTTGGCAGAAGAGGCCTCACTTTTTGCCTGTCTCAGTTTTCAACATGCCTTTCTCACTAAGCTTAATCATTTCCAGCTTTTGATTTAAAGTAAGAGATGGGTGACTTGTCCCTTCACTTGGATGCTTAAAGGCCAATGTAGGGTTATTAACTGGCCTCATTTTGATATTGTTTTGTCTCAGGGAACAGGAAAGACTGAGGAGAAGGAAAGAGATGGGAACGACTGGTTAGAGCAGTCAGAACACACACACCGTTTATTAAGTACACCATCTTCTATGGTATGGTTCATGGTAACCCGAAACAATTACAGTAGTAGTATCAAAGATCACTGATCACAGGTCACCATTACAGATATAATAATAATAATGAAAAAGTTTGAAATATTGTAAGAATTTTCTAAATGTGACAAAAAGACATGAAGTGAGCACATGCTGTTGGAAAAGATGGTGCCAATAGACTTGTTCAACATAGGGTTGCCACAAACCTTCAATTTTTAAAAAACACACAACATCTGCAAATTTCAATAAAGCAAAGCTCAGTAAAATGATGTACGCCTGCATTCTCATGGAAATCTCAAAGACATCTCAAATAAATTTAACATTCTTCAAATTAGAGTCACATCTCCATGACACCACCACCAACACCCCACCACATGTATAAACTTTTACCCACCTTACATCATTGATCTTCTTACAGTGTTACTCAACTCAGTGACTACCATTATGATCCCCTAGTTACGTAAGCTGTAAAATAGGACTTATCCTTGATACCTCCCTCACCCTTGCCACCCTTATCCAAACCATCAGCAAATCCTATTGATACTACTCCTGAATAGCTCTAGAATCCATCGTCTTCTCTCAATTTCTGCTGTCATTACTCTGGTCTCATAACATGCCTAAATTATTAAATTAGATTCCCAACTGGTATTCTTGAATCCATTCTGGCCTACTTAAATCTATTCATTACACTGAAACCAGGGTGTATTAGAGTTCTCCAGTGAAATATAAACAGTAGGATAGGATATATATTATTAGAATGAATATATATATATTCATATATATATATATATATATATGTGGAGAGAGAGAGATTGAGATTCATGTTAAGGAATTGGCTCACATGGTAATCGTAGGGGCTGGCAAGTTTGAAATCTGTAGGCCTGATCAGCAAACTGGAAATTCAGGTAAGAGTTTACATTGTAGTTTTGAGTTATAAATCTATAGGACGGCCCAGGCTAGAAACTCAAGTGGGGTTTCTATGTTGAAGTCTTGAGGCATGATTCCTTCCTTCTTCCCTGGAAAACTTCAGTCCTTGCTCTTAAGGCCTTCGAATGAATGCTTGGGGCCACCCATATCATGGAGGGTAATCTATTTTACTTTAAGTCAATTGACTATAAATGTTAATCATACCCACAAATACCTTCACAGCACATCTATACTACTGTTTGCCAAACAACCGGGCACCGTAGCCTAGCAAGTTGGCACATAAAGTTAGCCATCATGCAGGATGACAGCTCTAAGTCTCTGTTTTCTTATATGTATAATGAGAACAAAAAATAGTATCTATCTCATGGGGCTGTTTTGTGTGTAAATGAGTTAATACATACAAAACACCCAGAACAATGCTCAGCACATAGCATGCACTGAATAAATGCTAACCACTATAATTATTAGTATTAAATTATTAATCTGATCCTATCAATCACCTGCATAAATCATTTCAGTCACCTCCCTTTGCTTTTTTTTTTATTTCAGCATATTATGGGGGCTCCCATTGCTTTTGACCTCACCCATCAGGCTTCTGTCTATGCAGGTTCTCACTTTCTCTACTGGAGCCCACTGGGCTTCTTGCACACCCTGGCGCTCACCATTTCGCCTCTGTTGCAAGACCTACCTTTACACATAGTGTTCCTTCTGCCTTAATGTGCTTTTCTCCCTGCTTCATTTAATTAGTGTCTCTTATTAAGTCTTCAAGTCTCCTTCAATTGTGAAAATCTTTACTGACTTCTTTTATGAGGTCACTGCTCTTCTAAGCTCTCAGAGGCTATGTGTCACTCCTTAATTCTTGTCATTGTTGGCAACTGACTGCATGTGTGTAATTGTTTTATGTCTGTTTCCATAACTAGACTCTAAACACCATGAAGGAGGGGACTATGATTCTGTCACTTATCCCAGTATTCCCTGGGTTGCTAAGTGTATCTGTGATAAACATATAAACATTTCATATGTCTCTGGATGAGGCATTTGCCCCCACATGGCACCAACTTACAAAGAATACAGAGAACAAGAGAGGTCCAGCTACTGTATAAACTCACAATGACCACCTCACAGTTAGAAAAAAATAGAAGAAAAAGACAAGCCAAGTCCATAATTTGCAGCTGTACTCAGAATAAAGGAGCCAGATAATGGTTTATAAGGACATAAAAACAATATAATAAGGCCATACAGAGTCATGATCAAGGACCTCAAATCCTTTGGCAGTGTTTGTGTACTTATAAAAATATTGTTGCATAAAGTTTGTGTTCAGTATATACGTACTAAATGAAGAAATGAACCATGAATCTCTGCCTGGAGCATTTGTCTGCTCACATGCCAGTGTCCTCATGGAGCTTGTATTATTGAGACTACTAATGTTTCCCAACTGCTTTTTCCCTTAGGATGGAGAAGGATCTGTCTCTCAAGGAGAAATCTGTGAATTATTTGTGCCTGAGATGTTTAGATGGACAAACTCTAAATTGTAGAACCAGCTATAACACTCTACTCCACTTTTATTTCTTCCATAAACCATGTTTAATTATTAATATTCAATTCAGCCTCCTAGGAGGGCCTCCTCCAGTCTAATATCTCTGTGATCAGACTCAGGAATTTGCATTTTAATTAGTTCCCCATGTGAGTGTTAAGTGCACTATGTTTGAGAACCACTCCTTTGATTATTGAATCTGGCCGTGCCACAGAATCACTGGGGAATCTACCCAAACGGAGACTTGTGCTCCAGCTAGGCCCTGGTCAATCACAATCTCTAGGAACAAGACCCAGAGTGTCCATTTTAAACTTTTTTTGTTAGAACTCAATGTAATTTTTAAATTTGAGGGATTCCCTTTGTTTCTGGGAATTTCTCCACCATTTTTACTTCAAATATTGCCTCTCCTTCATTCTCTCTTTTTTTCTCGTGAAAGCGTGTTAGACTTGTATTGGAGATTCCCTTCCCTGAGCCATCATGTCTCCTAAACGTTCTTTCATATTTTCCGTGTTTTCATTCCTATGGATTCTCACAATTTCCCCCAGATCATCTACCAATTTACTAAGTCTCTTGTCAGCTATATCTAATTCATGGTTTTACACATATAGTTTTCAATTATCGTAGTTTTTATTCCACATTTTTACTTGGTTCTTTTTCATGACCAAGACTTACGCCTTCTGTTTTTTATCTCTATACCTTGCACCTCACACGGTTTCCTCCCTAGACCATGCTGCTTATCAACCTCAGCTTGTGTGCACTGGAGTGACTTCCTTCTTGTATATCTGTCATAAAACATTATATTAATAATGTATTGTATATCTGCCTCTCTCACAAGACAAAAACTTCCAAAGGAAAGGAATTATGCTTTATTTATCTTAGCTTCATTTACTCAGCATTTGGCTTCAAGCCTGGCACATAGGACAGTAAATGTTTGTTGAACTGAACTAAACTATTGAGAATCTCAGAAATACAAGATCTTTCTAATGAGCTGTATTCACTCTTAAAATTTTATCTGCTTTGGAAAGTTTAACCTGGTGAGAAAAACATGCAAAATCTTAGGCTAAAAAGTTTTTCAGTAGATTATGTGCTTACAAAAAAGGGATCAGTCCAACAGAAATGTTCAGCACTTGTTAAATGCCTACTTGGTTTTCCCAGGTTAAATATCACTGATAGTATAATTTTCCTTATCTAATTTATAGGCACTTCCCCATTTACTCTGTCATAGAAGACAGCAATAAAAGTCCCATAAAAAAATAAAGAGTGCTATTGAGAAAAGTAATATAAAAGTGACTAGGTATTTTCTCTCCTTAAAAGTATGTAAGAGTGATGCCAGTTTTGAATAGAAAGAATAAACAGAAACAATACAAATGATCAAAGCCTAGCTATTAACTTTGCTTCCCATTAAGCCTCTTCAAATAACAGAGCAAGATTCTTTCTTTTCATATATTAGAATAATGGAATACTTCAAGATCCCATAAGATTTTGCTCCCATGGTGGAAGAAAATTAGGTTAGCCAGCAAAGATCTTGAGATATTTTATGCCACAAATCTGACAAGTTTTCTTTTTCTTTTATGGAGAATATGTATGTGTGTTAAGTATACACAGGGATTAGCAAGGGATTTAAAGCATTTAAGAAGCATGGGGTTGTTTTTTTAACATCTTTGATTACTTTTAAGATAAGAAAAATAAATTATAATTTTAAAGCTTAAAAAAAGATTTTCTACAATTATTTTTTTTCATTGTCCGTGTTCCACACCTGACTTTGAACATTTGAGGCTCAAAGCACTCAAAGCATGAGTTAATTCATCCATATGTAAACCTGAAGTGGTTTTAAAAAGTTCCAGTTGGCATTTGGAGAAAGTGAACATCAAGGCACTTGCCTCAGATGACCCTGTTGTTGATGGAGTTAGGGAAAGGACTTAGAATTTTCCTGCTAGATTTCTTTGAAGCTTATGAAAGTCATTGAAATAACTTTGAACAATACAGTATGTGTGAAGACAGGTATGGATTTTGTTTTTTTAGCTGTTTTGACCTACAAGGAGTTTCAAGGGAGTTGTGGGTGGGAAATAAGAATCAGAAGGACTGATAAGAATAAGATAAAAATAAGAATCAGAACCTTTCCACAGAGGGGTTTTTCTCCAACTCAGAGGGAGGGAGAGCTGTAGCTTTGAATTACCTGGTACGGTTTGGTATTTTGATTATTATCTCTTCATATTTACCCTAAGAAAGGAGGCTGATATACTCCACAAATTCCTTAACTGTGCTGCAATATTTATAATTTCCAAAACCTGCAATTCCTGTGCATCAACTAATCTCTCTTCAAAGCTGATATTGGCCTTGTACAGAAGAATGGCAGACATGTTACATGGACCAGGTTCCCAGGGAAACCTCCACCATCGGCAACGATCTGGAGTTTCTGCTGTGCCAACTTCCCCAACACATAGTCAGGCTTGCCTAAGCGCCCTCATGTATACAAGGACACACATGCCCACAAGGACATTCATACTGCCTTTGTGGCCCACACCTGGCTCTTGACTACAGATATCCTCCAGTTGACCTTTACAGATGCCCACATCAGAACCAACAAGAAAGCCTAAAAAACAGATTACAGTCCCACACCCAAATTCTAATTGAGTAGGATTAGAGAGAATCTTGAGCATAAGTATTCTTAAAAAGCTCCTCAGATGAATCTGATGTGCAGATGTGAGGCTGTAGAAAAAGAGGGAAGCCTTAAAACCCTTTTTTCACAAGAGCAGTTGAAGGAAAGAGTCTCATCACTGAATTTGCTTGTCTGACAGTAATGATCTCCTCAGTATCTTTTTTCTAACAGCCAGTGGATATTTATCAAAATTAACCTAATTCTTAGGCTAATGCATAGCGTGATGTCTGCTTGATGACCCAGGCCTGGCTCTGTCTGCCAGTGGGGTTTTGCATTTCCAAATAAAAGAATTGTAAGTCATAGTGACAGTAGCATAGACCTTTCCTTTATAAAAAAAAAAAAAAAAGGAGGAAGGCTCTATGTCAGACATAAAAGGAAAGCCTAATTTAGAAATCTGCGCTAGAAATTGCCCTACCAGAATCATATAATAAGATCTGAGGTGGCTTCTAAATGTCTCCTCTTTGGGATCAATATACCTGGTTGACAACAAAAACAAAAAGTAAATATTTTGGGGAAATGGGAATGAAATTTGTAATTAAAAGATAGAGAGTTTCAGTTTATTTAGAAAAGGCAAGTATTGTAATCACTGTACTACCATGATTACTACTTCAAGAAAGGTCTTCCATACTATAACCAGGAAGTAGAAGCAACATACGTATACATCGATGGGTGAATGAATAAACTAAATGTCACCTACACATACCATAAAATATTATTCAGCCTTAGGAAGGAAATTCTGACACCTGCTACCACATACATGAAACCTGAGGACTTTATTCCAAGTGAATAAGCCAACCACAAAAAGATAAATACTGTATGATTCCACTTATATGTGGTGCCTAGAGTAGTCAAATTCATAGATATAGAAAGTAAAATTGTAGTTGCTGGGGGCTGGAAAGAGGGGCAAATGAGAGGGAAGCGGTTGTCTTAATGGGTATTAGACAGTTTTGCAAGATGAAAAAGTTGTGGAAATTGGTTGCACAACAATGTGCCTGTACTTAACACTGCTGAACTGTACACTTAGAATCGATTAAGATGGTAAATTTTGTGTTATGTGTTTTGTACCACAATTAAACAGAAAAAAGAGGAAGTGTCTTCCAGTTGAAAAGTCAGGTTCATTCGTGACTCAGAGTAATTGGCATTGTCAGTTTGGATAAGGCACTACAGAGTTGAAATTAGAGCATGTAGAAGTCAATTTCAACTTTGACACATGATATCTGAGCAAAATTAGGGAGTACATTATTCATCTATTCTTTCCTTTAGACAATTAAAAAGTATTTCCTTGTTGTACACCTTGTGGAACAAGCTTTAGTTTCACAGAAGCTTGGCTGATCCTCGGTCAGTCCCACTGTTATCTAGACGGGATCAGATTCAGTGCAGGGGTCCCAAAGATGAATTTCTGGGCACGGAACATTTCCGTATCTGAGTAGTCTTCTGTCAGGCCAGTGTTGCTCCCACTATTGCAAAGGATGACCCAGAAGCTCAAGTCCAAACCAGAACTGGTCAAATACGGCTCCTGTGGGTTTTCTGGGTCAGGACCATAACAGGCAACTCATCAGTTATCTAAACTGGGAAATGTTTAACCTTTTCTTGATGAACAACTCATATGATTATCCTCAAATCTTAGAATCCGAGACTCTGGGAAGTTGTGACACCATACATCAGTAGCAAGAGATGAGGCAAGTGGTTTTACGCCAAGTCCACATGTTCCCCTCCCTACCTGTTATCTTTGCATATCTCAGAGATGAGGGTGTGTTGATGGGAACAGGCTTAGAGGTCTACCAGACAGACATTGAGATTTGCTTAAAGATTCCTGCTTAGCAGTTCAGATTCATGTGCTACCTTTTCAGTGCTAGATTTGTAATGCAATTAGAGAAGGCACCTTACTAGAGAGTGAATTAAAAAGACAGACAGACCTTTGAGTCCAAGAAGACCAAGGAATAATCTGTATTTGCTGACTTGTTTTATAGCAAGGACATTTGTTTAGACTTGTTAAAATATGCAATCTGAAACTTACTAATGTCTCCATAGTAAAAGTTCACATCACCGCCACACCTTCCCTCCCTCTCTGACTCTTTACAAGTGCCAAGTGCTTCTTCTCCTGGATCGTGCCTCTGCCATTCCACCTCACATACATAAAACCCAATTCACGGACAGCACCAGATTCTGAAATTAAACTTTTGTTCTAAGGACTATTAAAAATAACTATATATATAAATCCAAATATTCTTCTCTCCCCCCCTATAAAATGTGCTTTCATGACATGAACAAAAAACCTTCTCTAAATAGTAGTGAAGAAAAAGACAAAAATGTGTATATATAACTAACAAAAAAAAAATCACAGCTAGAATGTTGAGTATGAGAAATGAAACTTGATTTAGGCTGCAAATTCTGCTTAATGTTTAGGCCATTTCCTCAAGTGCTAAACTATGAATACTTCCCCAGAGCAGGACTGACACCTTTTAGTAAAGAAGTTTTCAGGTGTGGCAAACCATTGTGTCTCTCCCATCACCTTTGAAGGTTCAGGGTGTTGGTTTGCCCCAGTGATTAAGGACAGGAGCTGCAGGGAAGCTGAAGGGACAGATTCAACTAACAATTGTCAGACTCTAAGGTTTTAGCTCAGAAAAGCAAGGGGCAATTTTGTTTCAGTGTTGGAAACACGATTTTCTTGTCATCAAATGGACACAGGCTACAATGTCACCCATACTAGATAAAATATCTTCAGTACACATATAGAAAATGGCATAAATGTGAACAGAATTGAGGAGGGACTACAAAATATGTTTGCAATGAGACTCCCAAAGTGACCTTATCTTGTAGCTCTTGGGCAAATAAACTTAAAGTTAGTGCTGCTTTGATCATTAGAGTATATCTATAGTTGTCGAGAATGTATGTTAGTAATTTATTTGAAAATCAACTCCCTTCTTTGCTTTGTGCCTACAGCATCCTGAGGAACTTGGTTTCTCTAACTAAAGGACACTCTTGGAGCCATTTTACAATATGGTGTCCCCTTCACTACAGTTGATAGCTGGGAAGGAACTGAGAAGAGGAAAATCAAGAAAAGAAAACTTTTAGAGTAGCAACCGTAATTGAACTGTGGAACACTCTCTGAGGCTCTAGATAAAAGCAGTTGATCTCAGTATATGCAGATTCTATATCATCAGTTGTGTGGCTCAGTAATACTAAGTGGTTGTGACTTCCTCAAGGAAGAAAACACCTGCTTCATCAACTTATTCTAACACTTATATGGCCCAGTTAGTTTGATAGTCAAGTGAATATTAACTTTCGAGTACAACTGGAAAAAAAAAAAAGGAAAACCACATCTTAAGCTAGAAGCCAAGTTCAATGCTTTAATTTCTGGTAATTTCTTCGTTATATATTTAAATGCTCTTAGTTAAATTAACTGTCAACCATTGCTTCCAATGACCTGATAGGAAATTTTAAATTTTCTTAAAGGAAAAGTTAAGGTTCTTGACCCTATGAAAATATTTTTGTTTCCAGACACAAACTAGGTTAAACCAATTGAAAAATTAAAGAACTGACAAATTACTCATTTAATTGTAGCTATATAATATGCAACTTTCAGATATTACTGTACAGCTGTGTGCTCAGATGATTCATTGCCGAGAACTGTCTCAGAAGTTCTACTTACAAAGAATGAAGATTCTAAAACAATGTCAGTAACACTGTAACACTATTAACCAATATCATGCCACTCACCAATTTCCAGCACACTCACCCGCACACTCTCTCACTTTTCGCACAGGAAATGCATTTTAATATGAGATCAGGTCCCTTTCACTTTAAACCTAGATATTTCTGCTGTAAAATTGTTTCAACTCTGCCATAAGAAATGTGCAGTTTTTTAAACATTGTATTTTATGAGAAAATAATATATATCCCAGAAAACTTCCCACTTTGCTGCTTTCTCTAATTTCTCCTGGACAGGGTACAAAGCTCTTTCATGCTGTCCGAGCGTCATTTCTCCTGTTATGATAATTTTCCTTTCCTCTACTTGGATTTCTTTGCTATTCATTACGCTGTTGTATGGCCAGCTCCTGTACCTCCCTGAGCCTGTATCCCACGTAATTTCATGGCTTTCGGGGCAGAGTGGAGTCTGTGAAGGAGAAGAATATTTATTGGGAAGGTTAATTTAATTACGTTCTCTTTACTACACCAAAAAATGCTTAAAATGATTAAACTTCCTTGGTGCTTCGGGATCTCTGTTTTCTAGTCCTTAAACACATGCTGTTGCTTTATGATTCAAGATAAGTCACAGATGGCCAATAGCTGCTCATTTTCTTCCAGAAGGCAGCCTGAGTCAAGTGCAAAGGGAGTGCTGGGCGCAGAGGAACAAAATCAGTATCTGCCCCATTATAAAGTCATTGCAGAGAAAAGCTCTTCATTATTTTGCAATCATGTTAGAGGAGCTCAGCAGCATTTTCACTGAGCAGGTATGGCAGTTCTTGTTCACCTCTTGTAAATTTTTTGCTCTCTGGTTTCTCTTCTCTGCCACCCACATCACTTCTTACAGCCGTTTGCCAACAGTACCAACACCTCCGGAGGTGGGGCTGAGAAACTGAAATTGCTTCATCTACAGCTTTGGCCCTTTGGGTGCTCTCTGTCCCCGGGGAGAATTGGACTGGAAAACAGCTTCTTACCAGGCTCTGTTAGGTGTGACAATGCATTTCTCTCTCTATTCTCAGGGTGTGATTTGAGATCCTAAGACCGAGAAGCTGATTTGGGTTCAGCAGGTACTGGCTACGTTCTCTTTTTGCATGACCTGCTCGAGTGCTAAGTTTTGTTCTTTGCTGTGCTCAGCCAGGAATATGAAAATTTAGGTATTGCACTATAGGTTCTTTCCTTCTCAGGAAATTCTGATTGTCAGCCTGATTAATGTTTACTGGGTAAGAAAGATGAGATAGCATTGCACAAAGAAAAGAATGTGAAAGCAGAAACCCCTTAATCTCAGAAATGGGCTTTTTTGACATTAGAATACAGCGTATAGCAGAATGCCCTGTGAAAGCAAGTTTGCTGGCAGACACTGATCCAGCTTTTTCTTTCAAATTAGCAAGATCTCAATTGCTTAGACTTTCTGTCAGATGCACCCCAGTATATGCTAGAGTGACCCGTACCTGTTCCGCCCTGGCTCTCTGCATAGAGAGGGCTTTAAGGGAAGGCTGCCCGCCTAGCGTGCTCTGCTTCTGATGCCGGGATCTCAACTTGAGGCACCATTCCAGGGTCCAATCGCACAGCATCCCATTGCCCTGCAGCTCATATGGCTAAGGAGCAGGGTAATATCGGGGGCAGGGGGTGGGCAGCGGCCTGAGATGAGGAGTTGGATAACCAGACTCTCAGTCCTGCCTCTTGCAGCTTTATTAGCTGTGAATTTGGGCGAGTCATTTTACTGTTCTCTGCTTCTACTTCTACATCTCCAAAATGCTAGGACCGGACAATTCGGCCTCTCAGAGTGCATCCAATTCTATGTCATCTAACATTTGATGGTTCTGTCTGACTCTAATTCATACTGAGTGGTCAAGCCCATGGCTTTAAGGCTTCACGGTCAGAAGTTAGACACTGCTCCCATTTGCTTTGGAAATGGATTTTTAGAATCTGAAATGTCTTCTTATTTAAACTCCCCACAATGTAGGACACTGGGTAGCACATTGAGTACCCAAACACAGTGACGGAGACACAGTCTGCAGACAGGCTGCGTTGATTTGAATTGGGACTTGTCATTTCACTTTGGGCAAGTTAATTAAACCTTTCTGTGTCTCAGTATTTGCACCTAAAATGGGATTAATAATAGTTCTGCTTCTCTGAGGTTCTATAAAAATGAAATGAGCTAGTGCAGACAAAGTTCTCAGAGCCATGTCTGTCGTATTGCAGGTGGTCAATAACTGTTAGCTTCCCTCTGGAACATTCCCAAGAATGGCCTGTATACAACATGCAGGGGAAGAGAGCATGTTGTATTTTAGGGCAAAACATTCTAATTTTTGGACAACTCTATTATTAGAAAGTTCTACTTTATCATTGGAATTCTTTCCAAATGCAACATTATCTCTTTATCTTGTATTAATTTGCAGTTTCCCTTAAACAAACACTTATCAGGCATTCTGGAAAGCAGAACATCTGCTGGCAAACTCCGCTTCTGTCTCTAATAATTATTTATCCCACAGAGGAAAAGAACTGAGACTTGGCTCCAACCATGGGCAGATTCTTCCCCTGTGGTGATTTAGGTTGTTTGTTTAATTACTTGGAATTCGTTTTCTTTTTATTAGAAATCCCAAATCTTTTGGATTTGGCGAGTAATTAAAATGTATTTCTATAGCGTTTTGTAACAGAAAACAAGGTGAGCTGGGACTCAGATGGGAGAGAGACTGCAGAGAACTGGAAAACACCAGCTCTGATTTCCAAGATCTGACTCTCTTGGCCATTGAGCATCGAGCGGTCGTCACGTGGGGCGAGGTTCTTGGTCACGGTTATGATGAGTCCCAAAGGTTTGTGGATCAACTAGCTCCCTGTGACCTTAGCAAAAGAAATAAGACTAAGCTATATTTGCCTTTGTGATTGTTTTCCCTTCAAGGCATTTTATAAGAAAGATTCATCTGATGCATTCTTTGTCACTCCAGATGACTCAACAGGATGATCACAATCACCACAATCAATTCAGGACCCTCTGAGAGTCACTAAGGGGAAAGAACAACACCTGGTACAGATTGCCCTTAGCTGGGCTCATCAAGTCTTTCCTTTATCTGTAGATTCTTTAGAGGCATCAAGGCAACCCATGCAATAAATGCCTCCCCACCACACGGCAAAGCTACTCTGCTTTAGCCAAGCCTGTCACATTGCCTTTCTAGGTTACCTTTAAGTAACTCTAAAAATTAATAGTTCTATCGATCAGTGAAGACTCATGTTGGCATTGAAAAGAAAGTCAGCATCTGGAATCAAAAGACCTGGTTTAAGTCCATTTAGCTGTCTACTTACTGTACAGCCAGGAGTAGGAGCACTCGAACCCTCCAGGCGCTCCGCTTTCTCATTTGCACAGCGGATACTAACACAGGCGACAGTTCGGTTGCACCAGCGAGCAGTGGCTGCTGGGAGTCAAGGATTGCGGAGCCAGGGGTGGAACACAGGGCGAAAGAATCCCCAAATCAAAGGCCTGCCATGGACTGGGAAGGCGCATACGTGGCACATATTTGGCATCCCTAGACTTTAAAATATTCTCCTGAGGGTATTATAAACATAAAACAAAACAAAACATGGGAAATTGATTTTTAAGTCAAGTGGAATCCAAATGCTACTATCCTTTTCATTAGTTTCATTACTAGTGAAAGACTATTAGAAGAGAACTGCAAGGAGGAACCTACCTATACTTTCTGTATTCAGACCAAATCTCTTGTTCATCTGGTAGTGAGCATTTTGTTAGTGGCCTCCTGAAGGCAAAAGCCCTGTCTTTGTTACATGTGCTCTCTAAGTGCAGGAGGAGGGATGGACACAATAGAATTCAGACAAAGTGGGAGGAAGCTCTGCCCTGGCAGGCTCAAGAGAGAACTGCTGTGGGGGGCAAGAGGCCAGGCCTCAGCCACGGAGTCTGCCTCGGCACCAGCCAGCTCTGCAGGGATTGGATCGAGGCTATGTGCACGTCTGTTTGCAGGACATGAGGTTAAGTTTTGTCTACTCATACAAACTGAGAAGGAGATCAATGCAATCATGCAGAAAACTTAATTGAAAAAAAGAAAGAAAAAAAGACAAAAGTCTTGCTATCAATTAAGTACCAATTTTAATTTCTGTGAAGTATGACAAGGACAGACTTAGAAAAGATAGTTTAGTGCTTTACCGAAGAGTTGACATTTTCCCTTATGTGTTTCAAAGAATAATGATAAAAACAGAAAGATATAACTACTATTTTGCAAGCATAGTGCTAGGTACTGTCATTTTTATGTTATGTCATTGGATCCCCACAGTAGTTCTATGAAGTGGGATCTAAGGCTCGGAAATATCATGTTGCTGGCCCAGTTTCTCATGGCCAGTGAGTGACAAATCCCAGCCTCAGAACCAAAGCCACGGGGCAAAGTGTGTGGAAATACCCAGAAATTTCAAACAGTATTGGCAAGTTTGTGTTGAAACTCGTCTATAAATAGTTCCTTGGTTATTTCTAATTCTCTTTGACTTGGTATCATGCAAGCCATTCAGCAATATGATACAGATAGATATTTCCTTTTCAAAACATTACACAAATACATGATTTCCTCCCTCTTTCCACCCTGTAGGAGAAGTAGGAAAAGAGCAAGGTAATAGGAATTTACCTCCAAGCTATAAAGCCTTCCTATCCTTTCAGTAATCACCGCGGAGAGTTCTAGTTACTAAGGAGACCGTAACAGACTCCATTAGATTCGAGTACAACACTCGGGTTACCTTGCCAGGAACACCAAAAAGGCAAAGGAAAATATTATTGTTGCTGAAATCATTTGATGTCTATGACTAATAAAAAAACATGTTGGCAAATTGAATTACTTGAAATGTCCAAAGGGCTTGGTTAAAGCTATGAATTAATAGCATGCAGCAGTTCTGTCTGGAGAAAAGAAAAAAACAGAAGACAAAGATGTTAAACTATTGTAAAATGTATCTGAATAATCAAAAGGTCTCAACAGATATCTTAGGCAACCAATCGAGGTCTTTAATCCAATTTTTAATATAAATTTAATTTTCCCCACCCCTTTCCCTTATAACTAAATAATAAAGTTTGTATATTTTGAGTCACATTATCCTTGAATTCTAAGGGACCCATGGGCCTTCTTGGCTTTTTTATTCAACTTTTCACAAATACCAGAATTAGCTTTACAGCATCCCTGACACCTGTGCCAGCCCTAGAGGTGCCCGTCCACTCGAGTGCTGTCCCCTTGGGGGGCTGGAAGAAGCCAGATGCGCAAAGAGCGGGGCAGCCGGACCCCCAGCGACCCGCTGACCTGGGTCCTGGGCTACCGAGGACCTGCCTGAGGGTGTCCCCCAGTCTCCACTGGAGCATCCCGGGGCAGGAGGTCTCTGCCAGGGCCTCCCGTCCTGCCCCGGACGCAGCTCTGACTGTCGGAGGCTGCTTCCTCGTGTTGTGCCAAACGCGGCCTCTTGTGTTTTCTGCCCATTGTTCTTCACGGTCTCTTCAGAATAGCGCCGTTTGACTCAACTTCCTCTCCTCTTGCATAGTCCCTTAGATGACTCAAGTCAACTGTCATGACTGTCCTGCGTGCTGTATACTGTCTTCTCCAAATTAAATACCCTTAATTTCTTTCTCAGATCATCAGGTAAATATACAAATATTATAACAACAAGAAGCGGCAGAACACATAATCACCATGAGAGAAATAAGAGTTAAATATTCTAACTGACAATGTTAACTGATACTGCGCAGCACTGTGTGTACAGCCAAGTCCTTGCATTCTATCGCCAGGTCGTCCATCAAAATGGAAATGTGTTGGTAGGACTTTTTCTTAGTGACAGACACCAGGTCAGCTTCTAGTGACTGCTCTTCACTTCTCACCGAGCTACATTTATTTTTTCTTTCGTTTAGTTACTATCAATGCATACCTTGAGAAAAGTTTCTAGAAAAATACATATCTACATGTGAATGGTTGTGACATAGTCTGAGAATCTGAATACCATCTGTTAAGAATTAAGGGAAGGGCGATGTAAGGAAACTAAGTCTTCAGTTCTTTCTTTACTCAAGCTCTTATAATAAAAAATTTCAAACATACAGAAAAGTTGAAATAATTTTATAGTGAACACTAGACGCTACCATGAACATTTTGCTATCTTCGATTTATCACGTATCTATTCATTTCTCTATCCATCCATCAACCCGTCTTCCTTTTTTATACATTTCAGTGGAATTTGCTCTTGTCGGTATACTTAATCCTTAACAGTTCAGCATGCATATCATCATCAGTGCTTTTCTGGTATCTTTAATCAGCACTCTCTTCTAAATTCCTCTTGCCATACTTTCCTTCATTGTCTCCACTTTCTCAATTTTCATTTCTGTACCCTTCTTCCCACTTTATAGCTCCAAAGTTCTAAGTGGTAAAAGGAAAGCATAAAAATCTGAGCATGGGAACAGTCTTGAATTAGCATCAGGAAAGGTCACTGATGGCCACCCAGGGCCTCACAAGTGCTTTCACCACAGGCCTCGGACGGACAAGGTCCTTACTGAACAAGCTGACCCAACCCAATAAAAGAGGAGGTGTACATCAGCATGACCACTTAATAATTTATCATTAGAAACAGCTGTCGAATACTCAGCATATTTCTTGATCAGTCTCTCCCTGAACTAATCTATGTGGCAGGCCAAATTAGGAAGGTTTTCAGTGAATAGAGACTCAAAGGAAGGGAATTAGTTAGGGGATCTTAGTGGCCTGGAGGCAGAGACTTCATCAGCCTTAATGTTTCAACAACTGGCCAACACGGCGCCTGACACCCAGGGATGCTTCCTAACTATGAGTATGATGATGGAGTGAGTCCATGAATACTAACTAGCGCTCTAGAACTGCCACGGAGACCAGGCACCCGCACTGTGGCTCAGAGCACTTCTCACCTGGATGGTGCGGGGTGAACTCTGCCAGATTCTACTCCTCCACTTCCCTTTAAAGAAATTCCATGACTACCATTCTTTATTAGTCATTTTTATGCCATTAATTAAGCTTTAATGAAATCCTGATCTTCCTGCGTTGGGCTTGGAAGAGAACCTGTCTTTAAAAATGGGACGTCTGTGTCTATTTGATCCCATCTTTGATAAACTGAATTTACTGGATTTACTCTTACAGAGGAGAGTCATTCTCTGCTGCCCAAGTGTGCTGCCTTCAGAGGTGAGGGAAGAACACACTCTCCCCTGCTAAGCAAAACCATCCCTTCCCCCATCTCAAGATTTATGTCCAGTAAGAAATGTTAGTCATTTGTTTTCTGGGCTTCCTAATCACTGGCCCACAAAGACTTCGCAAGGTGAGCTCTTCAGTGGAATGGCAGCTACGCACAAGTGCAAATGCAGCACTTTTCACAATAGACAGCTTCTCCAAAGTCGCAGATAAATCCAATTTTGATAAATCAAGGCCACTTTGAAATTCATAAAAGGAATTTTCTAGTCATAAAGTCTCAAGGTGCATCCTTTGGTTATGTAACAATGTCCTAATGTAGCTCTCCCAAATGTTTAGATCTCATAAATCAGATTATTTCATAGCAAGGCATTCCTGTCCTCTACTGCTTAAAAACTCATTCTTACCCTTGACACTTTCCCTATATAGATACCATAGTAAATATCTATAAATACCAACATTTTGTGGTCACATCATATACTTTAGAGTTTATTTGAATGCAAACCATCATGGTTTGCGGGGAAATGACTCAGAATCAAGGCTCCATTTTACA
The DNA here is from genome assembly GCA_963575035.1 of Avahi laniger. NCBI lineage: Eukaryota > Metazoa > Chordata > Mammalia > Primates > Indriidae > Avahi > Avahi laniger. The sequence continues at coordinate 9,565 of CAUYSK010086812.1, read as the reverse complement.
TGAGTCTACTTACAGATTGGATAAAAACCCTGATACTTTTAGACACTGGCACCTCAGTGGTAAATGCCAGCTGGCAACTAGAGTTCTCTAATTGTCTTTATTATAAGCAACCAATCCACAGGGTCTCGATTAAACACGCTTTGAGAGGGTAGAAGAGACTGTGAAGTAGAGGGTTGGCCTTTATTGCTGGAGCTTCACACGCTCTGCCAAGAGCACATACACTCTGCTACACAGAGCACGAACAGGACTCCCTCTGGGTGAACATCTCAGTGGGGCTTCAGAGGAAGTGTTTGCTCTGACATCATTAATTCCTTTCTTTCCTTTGATGCATCTGTCTCTAGTGACGGAAACTCTTATTTTTTTAAGAAACTAAAGCACAAAAAGACAGTGAAAAAGCTACAAACTGATTTGGTAACAGCTAAGCAAGAGGCTGCCTTCACAGTCCTGGAACTCAATGAGAAGATAAAGACTCTCTGTGAAGGGAAGCCAGCCCCTAGAGGTCAGTATTACCACGTGACGGTTGTACCCTGGCCCACCATCCTGGGTGATGCACATATACCTAGTTTTATTGGCAATAAAGCGTAAATGGAGGCCACAGTGCCAGCAGCCTGGTGGCCCAGCAGCACCCTGGCCTGGCCTGACCTCCACTTGGCATGAACAGAGACAGCACGAGAGCTTCTAACTCTGAGCTGGATTCGCTCTCACCTTAAAAGAGGAAGAGAGTGAGTAGGTGGTTCTTTAAGGGAAAATCTCTGAGGCTGAAGAGCTGGACTGAAATAGATCTGAGAAGTGTCCTTGAACAAGCTGGGTGGCGGAGGGGACCGGCAGGGCCTGGGAAGGAAGGCTGGTGCCTGCAGGGACAGAGACGGAGCTCTGGAGTAAAGCACAGGCTGGTAAATTAGATACGAGAAGGGAAGTGATTCTTTTTTTTCCAGTAGGTGAATGAATCAGAAATCAGAAGGGAATGCTGTCTGGGGATGAAATCTGGGTAGTCCAGAAAATTTTTGATAGCCACATAGGTTTTGATTTTTAAAAAAGACTTCTCCAACTAAGAAACTATAAACACACATTAGGAAAAAAACCAAACCAAACCAAAACGTCAGATTGTCATCATCAGCGATCTGAGTTAACATTTAATAGAGTGCTACGTGCCCGGCGTTTTGCTAAGCGTTCCATGCGTATTTAATTCTCAGAATAACCTCTGAGGTAAGTACACTTACGAATTCCACAAGAATAAGCAGAAGCTTAGACATGTTAATTGCCTCAGCCCAGGTTGGATCCGTGCAAGCAACACTGGGCTTCCAGAGCAGCAATTTGCCCTCCCCCAGGGTAGCTTTCCCAGCTTTGCAAGACTGAGGACACTTCCTCTCTGCTAAGTAGCAGCAATATCTGACTTTGTTCCTGTCTGGTGGAGCGCCTGCAAAGCTGCGGTTCCCCGGGATAAATGTCTTCCTTTGATGTGTGCCACTCTTGCAAAGCCAGGAACATGCCATTGTTCTGACCCTGGCTTCCTTTATTACTCATAAGTAATTTTGGAAAAAGAGGAGCAACATGGAAACAAATGGAGGAGGAAACAAATGGCTTCAGAAAGGGAGACACTCCCAGCATCCTGACTACAGGGAAAAGCTTTCCACATGAATTTGGTTTTCATTTTCAATTTTGAATAGTGCTCTCCTGGGGTTCAAATGGCATATAGCACTGTCATCTGGCAACATACACAGGTCGACTGTTTTTTTCTCTTTCAACTAAACAACATAAAGACAGTTTATAAATTTACTTTTACCATCATGAAACCTAAAAGAATAAAATCCATTAGAGGATATCACGCATGTAAAACTCTGTATGCTGAGGCATCACAGCCAGACTTTCTACTGGTTGCTTGGCAAGAACCTGACAGAGAACACGGTGGAGAAAGTTTTCCAGTTCACTTGACCGAAGTCAACTTCTTGATTGCATTTTAAACCAGGTGCAATAAATATTATTGCAAGATATCTAATTCTTGTTTCTTTCATTTTTTACCAAAAAAAATATTATTTTCTATGACACTTTTGTGTCTTGGATATTTTGATAAGTCAAAAATTACATAATACTAATGTATCAGGACTTTAAAGGTTTGGGAGATGAAAAAAACATTAAATGCTACCTTTCTGTCTTTGCTCATTTTTTCTCTGTATTTCAGTTTTAAATGACAACAACAACAAAGAAAAAAAGAAAAAAAAAAAGACCAGTACAGAAAAAAATAAAGCCCTGATATATTTATGTACAGATACAAATTTAAAATTTAAATAAAGCCAGTCATCCTAAAGTCCACTGTAGATCAAAACAGTGACCCCTTTTGGACCTACATGTTGCTTCTCGTATTTGGTGGAGAAACTGAGTCAGTGGACTGACATTTAGCACTAAGATCTTAAATCAAATATCTGTACATTCTTACTCTCCCCCAGCCCCATACAGCCTCAGCCTGAATTCAGTAGCCCAGGAGACTGTCAAGGCCATTGTGGCCCCAAAGCAGTGTTACCTGGCATTTTCAGAGACCTCAATCACTTTGCTCTACCTCTCGGTGCACTTCATAAAATCTGAAAAGATGTCCAGGAACTTTAATACACAACGACCCCTGTTTAACCACAGAGCAATTAGGGCTGACCCACCACTCCACGCACACATATTTCTGGACCTAGAACACCTCCTCTCCCCTAGTTATCTTGTGTTATTTTATAAAATGTTTATTTTGGGTTCTCAAACCTCTGTTTGCAAATGGCAGACTCCCCAGTCATAATAGCTTAAGGAGAAAGGGTGATTTATCGGCACATGTAAACAAACCAAGAGAGGACATGCTGCTAGCCTTCCAGTCTGGTGGAATCCAGTTCTCAGGTAGCACTGGGACACACTGTGTCACTCATCTCTGCTTCTCTATGCGTTGAGACTTCATTCTCTCAAGCTTGATCTCGGTAGAGACTGGAAAAGTGGCCATAAGCAGCTATGCGCTGCCCTCCTTGTCATCTCTCCTCCAGCGGAAAAAAGAAAGCATTTTCCACTAGCTCCAGTTAGAAAAGGTACAAGAAAGAACTCTGTCCTGGCTTGGATTGAGTACGCGTCCCAGGACGTGAACCATTCTCTGTGGCCAGAGAAGAGGAATTACGGTCAGACAAGCTTTGGTCGTGGCCTGCCACTAGACGGCAGGGCAAAGAGGAATAAGGGTAGGGAAGGAGAATGCTCTGGCGGGCAGCTCCCACCAAAAGCTCAGAGCTGGACTGGGATAAAAACACTTCCTTAATGGGAGGGGTGTCCCATTACTGGAAAGAAGAAGTGATGGACAAAACCAACATCTCCAACACACTCTCAGCTAGTGATCGGGTTAAAATGTAATGTAATGCTTAATGAATCCACCCATCCCGTGGGTATTTTAAAAGCAGATTCTTCTCAATGAACAAAACACCTTCATGATCCAAGAAATAAAATTCCTACGGTATAATTTCGGATCTCATAATAGAGAGTGAACGATTTTGGGAAAGGAGCCTCTTCCAGCCTCCACCAAGTGGTGCGTGGTTGCCTGCTCTGAAGGCCTGCCTGACTGGCACAGTTCGCATTGCAAGAAGGTAGAAAGTGTTGATTCTAAGTAGCATGTCACATTACCTGGATTAATATTAAGCTACTTTTCTGTTATAATTACAAACTGATTAGTGACATATTTCCAAATAACTTAGAACATCTTTTTACCAAAGTGTATAATTTGTCCTTGTCTGGTTCATTTGCTAAACAGTCTATAGGTTACCATTCAGGACTTCTGATCAGAGGGAAGTTCCAGAATATTTGGAGTATTTTAAGCATGTTCATATTCAAATTGATAGAACAGTGGGCTACCAAACTTTTTTAAAAACATAAACACAGTAAACTATTTCACTGGCTATGTTCTTAAAATACTTTCAAGGAAATAAATGATTTAAGTGGATGGAAAGTTTAGCTGAAAAGAAAAACACCTTTCTTATAAAACTGGCACAGCAGGAAACTTACTTACAGCCTGAGTGTTGTTTGTTGATTTTACTTTGTGCAAATACTCACAACCCAAGGCGGTTACTTCCCTCATTTCCACAGCTTGCATCCGAGGTGCTTACAGCTTTACTTAATAGCAGAGCTCAGTGAAATACCTCTTGTACACCTTCAAAGCTTCAGTTCACCTTTTGGCAAAACTCAGTATGCAGGAACTTAACTTTAAATTTCAAAACAATCTTTGCTTCCTTTCTCTTAGGAGGACAAAGCTACTTTTGCCAAAGACCTTATTAACTATGTCCTGTTGGCGTGTGAGTAGTCACTTAGCTGATGAAAGCTCCTATCTTTGACCAGAATATCAGGGACCCGGCTTGTATATTTCAAGGTAGCATACTTAAGGGAATGCACCCTTCTGGATTTTTTTCTTTTAATCATTTAATTCTTTTCTGTTAATATGCACAGCTACCAAATAAGGTGTCTGGCTCCCACATACATATTCCCGTTGTCCCAGCGAAAGTCCCGTCAACTCTAAAGTTTTCTCTTGGTTTTACTCCCAATAAGAAGACACTCCCCAGGTGATGCTGGAACATCCCAGGGTAGGCTCATCCTAAACTCAATGTCTGAATGGAGCCAGCCACACTTTGGATGGGGAGCTTGTAATAGGATTGACATTTCAGTGTTTTTCAGTGACACAAGACTGTTTCTAAACATTAGACGGTTTATCCCATTAATTTTAAGAATCAGACTGGTGCTGTCCCATATTCTTGAGAAAGTCAGGAGACATATGTCTTCACCAACACCCCAGAGCCAGCTCTAACCAGATATCTTTTACCATGAGTGCACTGACCCCCGGCACTCAGCCCAGTTCTCTCTCTCTTACAGTACCCTTTTCACCTCTCCTCCTGCAAACGTCCTCAGGACCAAAGTTCCTGTTGCAGCTAGGAGTTAAGAAAACAGGGATGCGGAGGTGATGGAAATGTTTTGGAATTACATATGGCAACGGTTGCACAACAAAGTTAATATAGTAAAACCACTGAACTGTACACTTTAAAATGGTTAGCATGGTACATTTTATGCTATGTGAATTTTATCTCAATTAGAGAAAAAAACCACAGTGATTAAAACAATCCTCACTAACATGTAATGAATAACAACCCTGTCAAGTGTAAGTGTATTTTAAAGAAAGTGCACTGGGCCTAAATAAAACCTTGACTTGACAGAATTCCAGGCATTTAAAGAGAGGTCATTTTAATCCTTATTGGATTTAGGCCAGTCTTGAATGGCGTCCATTGCGTGTAGGTGGTTGAATAACGCCGCCCTGCCTCTGCCACCTTCCCTCCGCCCGGCTCTTGCAGAGCTGTTATTCCTCAGACTAGGAACCCATTGCTTGACCAGTAGTCCTATACCTTATTTCACCACTGAACACAGATATTTATTTGACCAGCCTAACCTAGGGTTTCCTGAGATAGTAACAAAGCTGGTCTTCAGATCTCACCGTTTCAACTGCTGGGACTTTGCAAAAGCCCTGCTCGCCTCCCATGCCGTCAGACTGCGCAGAGTCCGTCGGGTATTCAGTCAAAAGTGCACACGGGGCTTTCACACTCCCTGCTCCCACTGCAGCCGGGGTGTTGTTTGCTTGACAGAAAATGACAAGAACTTGCAGCGATTTCCCCCTGCCCAGGAATCATTATACCACCATTTGCAGAAAAGAATTTTCTTCAAAAGCACTACCACCGAATCTTCAGCCACAGAAACTACTTCAAGGTGGGATGTTTTACATTTAGAGCAGTAAACACCAGCAATTAACATCAAGGAAAAATGGGGGAGCACAGAAGTGCTAAGTTCAATGTATGCTTTCTAAACATGACAAGATCCCAAGGAGTTTTTATATTTGCCACATAAAACTAGCTCATATTTACCTTTTTAATCTCCAGGTCTCATTCAGAGACTGCCTTGGGTTGTCTCTTCCTTTGTCCACTGAAAATCTTTTCCTGAGCAACAGTCCCTGTGCTCCCCGACCAGTCTCCTCACTGATTTCAAAGGTTCCCTCCAGGGTGAGCATCTGCTCCAGGAGTCCCTGCAAAGCTTAGAGACCCTGAGAAATGCTACCTCTCCCAGCTGGGGGCTGCGCCCTAATTTGATAGGTACAAATTTACGTAATTCTAATTTTCAAAAGAACACTTCAGAAACCTCTAGGTCTAAAAAGCCCTGATGTAAGAATTAGGCATTGATTAGGACTTTGTTGATTGCAAGTGACAGAAACCAAAACAAAACTAGTCTAAGCAGAAAAGGAATCTGTCAGCCCCTGAGGCTGGCAAGGAGGCTGAGCCCCAAGGTTCTGGACGGCTCCCTTGGCTCCTGTTTGCCTGTTGGCCCATGTGGGCTGCTGTGGACACCTACTGGGACAGGGGCCCGGCTGCCCTGGGCTCAGGGTCACCGCCCGCCGCCCGCCGTGAACACCTTTTGTTTCTGCCAGCTCTGAACCACTTCCCCCTTCTTTCGGTAACAAAAGCATGATTTTCCTTTGGAGGGGTACCCCTCCTATTCTCTGCAGTCTGTGTCCTTTTCCCCTCGGCCCAGGGGAAGGTTTGTGACTATTTGGGGCCAGTCACACTTGGTTTTTTCCAGGAACTTGAATCTCGAGCTGAGTTGAATGAGGGAGGACAGAAAGGCTGGAGCCGGTTCACTCTGGAGGTTGGCCCCTGGCCCCTGAGGAAATAGTCTATTAATATTTGGTGCCTATATTCCTAAGGCTGCCTTTATGAGGTCTGGTGGATAAGATTTCCTTTCATCTTCTATCCTTCCCATAAATACTTTTTTTTGCTTAAGGTGGTCAGCATCAGCTTATAGTACTGACAACCAAAGAGCCTTAATCCACACCCACTCCAAGTAACAGAGCTGCTTTCTCGCTGCCCACACAGAAATCTCAGAGAAGGCATTTGTGCGGCCCTACTTGCGTCACATGCTTTGTGGCAGAGGCAATGGCGCTTTAGCATGGACCTCACCAGAGCTATGTGCCAGAGGTCAAGGGCCAGAGAACGTTATTTGGTAAAAGAAGATGGCAAAGCTTTCTGGACAGAAGACAAAAGACAATCCTCATTGCTCCCTGCAATCTGTTTTGGTTAAATCTTATAAACTTGGAGCAAAGAGCCATTCACTGTTTTTTCTTGTCAGGAAAGCATAAAATTTTTCTCTTTCTGGCCTTTTATTTTTAGACTGCATATTTAGGCCTTTCCTTCTGTGAGATATTTGGAAATTCATTTATTTTATAATTAACACAGGGTAAGAAGATCCATTCTGAAATTTTTGGTTGGGATCCAGTATTTTCTAGCTACACCAGCTGTGGGAATTCAATGATGTCAAGGTCCCCTCCCTCCTTTGTTTGTAAGATTAATTTTGGAATTATACCATTATCAGGAAATGGAATTCCCTTCCTTCTGTCCATCCCTTAGGAATGGTCTTTAAAAAAAAAAAAGTCAACCTGGCTTCTGTATCCGGAGGGGTTGGATGAAAGGACAAGCACCAGCTAAGTGTTAGATAGACAAGGCACGTGGGGACTGGAGCTTGATCAATTTCCTACGTTACTACGGAGACTGCTGTGGTCACCAGAAGAGCGTGTACTGTTTGGGAATGTCATTAAATAACCCAGACTAGAGCCGAGTAGGAAGATGCTTCCTCCAGGAAATGTGCAGAACAGCCTTGGGCACTCCTTTGTCAAACATCAGCAGATAGACATGTATTTGTCAATGTAAGCTGAACTGGAGACTTTGAGATTGCAAACAATTGTCAGCCAGCTGTCAATACTGGTGCAGCTGTCCTTGGTATAAACCTTTTGTTGACAAAGTAGAAAAAGTGAATGGTATTCTCTCCTGCAGCTCCCCAGACACCTTGCTATTATTTTATTTAGTGACTTAGTGTTTCCTGATAGGAGTTTGAGGTTAGAGATTAGCTACATTGGTCATATGAATAAATTTGGAGGAAAGTATGAGTATTTTAAGGGTGCTTGAGCTCATCAAATCAAATTTAGAAAATATGCACAGAACCAAATTCTACTGGACAATTGGGAGCCTTCTGTTTGAAGGCACAGGATTCATGATTTATTTCTGGCCAGTGGGATAGTGTCATACACACACACACATACTAGGTATATACCCCTATATGCATTGCAGAAGTCTGGAAGAGTATGTTTTTAAAGATACACTGGTTTGGAGCAAATTACCCTACTGTGCTTCTGAATTCCTCAGTCAAATAAAGCCACAATTTTAGCATATTTTAGCATATAAGTAAAAAGAAATAAAGGAAAAGTGTAAGAGGAATAGCATTGTTTCTGACTTGCTTAATGTGCAGTTGGATCCTGGAGAGGCGCATTAACTCCTGCTGGCATAATAAACGAGGCCAGCAAGGCGGAAAACGTTACTGACCTTCTGCAGATGCTCTCCTAATCCCAGAAAGTGTGGCTGAGAATCCCCCGCCTTCATTTTCCAGTAAGATCTGGCAAGCAATCTTACCACACCACACCATCACGGCGGTAGAACATCTGTTCCACGAAGACGGTCAAGACAGGTTCCAGGGGCCACTTTTTTCTGTAGTCATTCCTGGTGAATAAGGAAACAGCCCTATTTCTATTCTAGAGAATTTTGAATAGAATTTGGCAAACAAAGGAGGGAGGAGCCCTTGGCCACAGACTGAACCTATATTATTATGCAGTTGACCTTTGAACTTCATGGGCCCAAGTATGTTCGATTTCCTTCCACTTCCGCCACACCCGAGACAAGGAGACCGACCTCGCCTCTCCCTCCTCCTCCTCAGCCTACTCAACATGAAGACCACTATGATGATCTACTTTTCTGCTTAATGAACACCTAATATATTTTCTCTTCCTTATGATTTTCTTAATAACATTTTCTTTTCTCTAGCTTCCTTTATTATAAGAATACAGTATATAACACATATACAAAATATGTGTGAATCAACTGTTTATATCATTAAGGCTTCTGGTCAACAGTAGGCTGTTAGTAGTTGCATTCGAGGGGAGTCAAAGTTACATGTGGCTTTTCAACTATGAGGGAGGTCGGCATCCCTAACCCCCATGTTGTCCAAGGGTCAACTGTAAATTGACCAGTTTTAACTCAAAAAGGTAAGTTTCTGAGGCCAAGGAAATGAAAAGATGCAGAAGAGATGGCAGAGAGATACAGAGTGCTTCACAAATGGAAGAAAACAAGAATTCTTATGTGTCCTCAAAGGCAGAACAAGTACTTATGAGACAGCTCGATAGGATAAAACTATAGAATCTCTATATTGCCTTAACTCTTTTTTTTTTTTTTTTTGAGACAGAGTCTTACTCTGTTGCCCGGAGTAGAGTGCCGTGGTGTCAGCCTGGCTCACAGTAACCTCAGATTCCTGGGCTCAAGCGATCCTCCTGCCTCAGCCTCCCAAGTAGCTGGGACTACAGGCATGTGCCACCATGCCCGGCTAATTTTTTCTATATATTTTTAGTTGTCCAATTAATTTCTTTCCATTTTAGTAGAGACGGGGTCTCGCTCTTGCTCAGGCTGGTCTCGAACCCCTGACCTTGAGC
>CAUYSK010086809.1:0-34216 GCA_963575035.1 Avahi laniger | reverse complement strand
TTGGAGCTTTTTTATATGTTATTTGCTTCTTATCTCTTGATGGTTTGAGGACCCTCCCTTTGTCCTTGACATTTGAGAGTTTGATTATTATATGCCATGGCATAGTCTTATTTGGCTTGACTCTGATAAATATTCTAAGGTCTTCGTATATCTGGATATTTATACACTTCTCAAGTTTTGGAAAGTTTTCTGTTATTATTTCTTTGAATAAGCTTTCTACCCCCTGCTCTTATTTGGCTCCTCCTTAAACACCAATAATTCTTAGATTTGGTCTTTTGAGGTAGATTTCTGTATCTTGTAGATGGTCTTTGTTTCTTTTCATTCTGTTTTCTCTTCTGATCATGCATTTTCAAATAGCCAGTCTTTGAGCTCACTGATTCCTTCCTCTGCTTGGTTCATTTTGCTGTTGAGAGCTTCTAAAGGGCTCTTTAGTTCAGCAAATATGTTTCTCAGTTCTAAGATTTCTGTTTGATTTTTTTATTATTATTTCTATCTTTTTGTTAAAATTCTCTGAAATTTCTGAATTGTTTTTCTGTGTTATCTTGGAGATCACTGAATTTCCTTAAAGCTTCTATTTTGAATTCTCGGTTAGAGAGCTCACAAATCTCCATCTTGCTAGGGTCAGTCACAGAATTTTTGTTTTGTCCTTTGGGGAAGTCATAGTTCCCTATTTGCTGTTGCTTCTTGTGGGTGTATGTCTATATCTTTGCATCAAAGGATTCATTATTCTAGTTTTCTCTGGATTGTTTTGTTTTAAAATATATTTGCTTAGCAAAACTTCACTGCTGCCTCCTTCTTTGCTCTAGGTGGTGCCTGAAGCCCAGGTTCACCTGGGCTCTAGCAGATGGTCATTGCACTGCCTGTCTCAAATGCGGGAGGTCCCAAGGGAATTATCCTGGCAGTTTGAGAAGGCTGGCTAGGGGTTTTGCCCAGCATACCTGAGGAAAGTGCCTCCTACAGTGTGGTACAGCAGAACAGCCACTCTGAATTAGCATCTCCTTTGGCGAAGTTATACAGCAGAGTTTCTGGGGCTGGGGATGGTAGTCTCACCTCCCAAGTTGTCTCTGCCTGTCCTTTGGGATATTTCTCCCTTCAGGCAGTCACGATGAGTTAAGGTAGGCATAGGCCTCCTACCAGGGAATCTAAGAAGGTAAGGAGGCTGGTTGATCATCTCAATTTCACTTTTTTCAGCTTGAGTTACGTGAGATTTTTCACATACTTGGTGCCAGGGAGATTGGGGGGGCAGGGATGTTGCAAATATGGAAATCTAATTCTCCTACCATGTGCTCTGAGTTTTTCCACTTCTCTGTGGCTCCAGGAACTGTCTCATCCTTATATTTGTGTTTTGAGTTGTTGCTGGTGATCTCAATGCTTTTTACGTATTTTTGGTTTTGTGTGGGCAGGAACGAAGATAGCTTGCCTCTGTGCTACCATTTTGGAACTAACGTGTCTGTCATTTTGTTATTTAACAGTTCTAGATAGTTAGTCTAAATAATTTTGATACAAATAAATTTTGGGGACTTTTAAATTTTTTAATTGAAATATTCAATTGGGTTGCTAATGTAGCTTAAAAATTAAGTAGGTAACAAACTTTCTTTTTTTTCTGTGCTTTATAGTTGTGATGTTAGGGGTATAGATGGCTCAAGCCTTCAAACATCTTTTTTTCTCTATTTTCTGTTTTACTTTTATGCAAGCAATTTAAGAAAATTTATATATAAACACACATGTATGTGACATACACACAGGTTACATGTATGTGCATATATATATATTTTTTCAATTAAAGCATCATCTAGATTGCACTGGTATGTAGAGATGAAAATATATATTGAACTCAACTTAAAATCTTTCCAAAATATCAGTCAAAATCAAGATACTAGGGTACTCTCACATTTTAAAAAATGTCTATTCTTTGTTTCTTTTGAGACTCTTGAATAACTGTTTATTAAATGTTTTCTGTAAAATATATCTCTTTTAGAAAAACTTTTTTGAAATTATGTTTTTAAAGTTATTTTGTTACTTATTCATTTATACTAGTTTGAACAATTCTATACATATTTTTTCAAATAAAAATGATCTTTTACTTCAACTTGTGAAAAATGAAAACAGTGAATTCTTCAGCAGCAATATTACCAAAATAGTCTTTATATAACTGTTTTTCTACTTTCTGTCAGTATTATCAGGACTGGTATCCACAGGGCTTAGTAAATTCTGAACTTTGTAATTTAAATCCAATCTTTTTTACTCAAGACCAATTTCTCTGCTCTTTGGATTACAGATTTTGGAAGCTTGGAGAGAAAAATGTCCTTAAAAGTAGGGTTCTTTCAACTGGAAATGGTGGTTTTATATATGCTATCTCTTAGCCTTCTCTAACGATTTTTAACAGAAGGGTTTGAAAGCAAGTGAAAAGATTGAAGTGGCTTTTACTTAGTCAGGGGTGGAGAGTCTTCCAAACACAAATCACTTCCCTTTTTTCTCTGAATGTGAATTTGGAGCTGACGCGAGGGGTCATGAAGATAACTCTTGGGTCTGTAAAAAGTTTTCTGGAAAATACGTGATACCTGGGTAAAAGTTCTTCCTCTTATCTTTTGATTTACCCCTGATTTAAAAGATTCCCATTTTGTAGACCAAAGAAACAGTTTTCTATGAGTGACTAGAGATTCTTGAAATATCTCAGCTAAAGCTTTGAGAAAACATGTGCAATGCTTGAAAGTAGTGGTTGAAAGCAACAGCCTGCTGAACTTTGGGAAGTAGACATCCTCAGAATTGTCTCAGAGTATATGTGAATGAATGTACTGCTTTTAAAATGCATGCCAAATATACTAATGTTAATATGTATACATATATTCTTGCTATTTTCAAAATTAATTTTGAATGAGCTAGTAGTTAGTCAAATTTCTTTGATGAAGAATGTTGATTTAAAGCATTGTCATGTTTATAACACAGTCTAAAAATTGGGATGACTTTGCTTAGAAAGAGACTAAAAAATAACCAAGAATTCTTATCTTTCCATTTTGAGAGTGCTTATGGGTAAGTTGATCTGAGTAGCTAGAATTGATGTTTCTACCATTTCCGATGGTGTTTCCAATCTCACGCATTATTTTATTTCTTTCTGGGCAATCTTTTGTTCTTCATATTGACAATGGAACTTATGCTCCCAAATTGTTTATTATGTTCTTCTGTTGGGATTTGTATGATAACTAATTATTTGTTTTTGAACACAAAGGGACAGCTGCATCTGAAGAGTGGGGGCCTACTAAAATCCCTAGGACAAATTTTTTACATGGTTGCCAGAAAAAAAAGTCTGAGTGAGTCTGTAACTATTATTCTTTGTGAGATACTTGTGGCTGTACGGGTGGGTCGAGCTCCCTGAAGGAAAGCAGAATATGCCAGAGGTTTGACATGGAATATAAAGCATGAAGTTTAAATGCAAATTTCCGTTTTTAAAATGGCTTCTGGCTAGTAGTTTTTCCAAAATTCTCATTAAAATAGCTATACAAACATTTAAAAAGGTTCAATCCACAATAACATTAAGAATTAAGACTCACATTCACCAAAACCTTGGGGAAAATTACACTAATGGCCAAGCTGGTACAATTCTATTGAAAAAAATATTCAATGACAGAATGTCTGAGTGGTTAAGAATATAGACAGCCTTGCTTCAAAATGTGGTTCTGTCGCTATCTTACTCTGTGACTTGGTCAGTTTATTTAACCTTTTGGTGCCTCAGTTTCCTCACCTGTAAAATGGAGGTTCGTAATAGACTCCTCTTCCAAAGGTTGCTATGAGGGTTAATTTAATTAATCCATGTGTTGATACATGTTGAACAATGCCTGAAATGCTGCAAAGCTGCAGCGAATGTCAGCTATTATTCCCCATTGGCCCAGCTATGTCTGTTTGAGACCAGGTCAAAATACCCTTTGTCTTCACTTACTCTCTGAACCCTGAATACTGAAAAGCGTTGAATCAACAAGAAAACTGAGAAGTCATTTACATGCTGCATTGTCTTTCAGAAGCAGTTATTGCGTTAACTTCTCCCAAATGTGTGTAACTCAGCAAAGCTCTTATTTGTCACGAGACAAAATGCAACTCTCCTTAGAGCATTGATTTGTTTTTTTCTTTTTTTTTTTTTTACTACTGACTTGTGCCCATTGATACTCCTATGAATGTCTCCATTCCTATTATCTCTTCATTACCAGGCATGTTTTATAATATAATAATTCCATAACTAAGCTGTGGTGAGTCCTCATTTAACCTATGGGGAACTGAAATTCAGAGATACAAAGTGAATTATTGACAGAAGTGAGAAAAGACTTTTGACTAAGTGTTCAGACATCTCAAATCAGTATGTTGACCTAAAGGAATAGGTGTCTTTTACCTTTCCTCTCTTCCTGCTACTTTTGGTGCCTTTCAATACAATCAAGTTGAACATCTTTCAGTCGAGTTAGTGATATATCCATTAAATTAATCAATCTAGTTATCATCTATCATCTCTCTATACTATTTTTTCATTTTTGTTAAGAATGCAAAAGGGGAAAATGTGCTGTACTTATGGAAGAGATACAAGTTATAAAGAAAAAGACAACTCATTAAGAAATTCAAATTCTGCTTCTTTGTTTTGAGCTTGATTTGTGTCTGCTATGGGTCCAACACCTCTGCTCTTGTGTCTCCTTGGCATTAATATGCATATATGTGTTTATCAATATTTTATTGACATAAAATACACACTGTCAATAAGGTGCAGTTTAGTAAAAAAGTTACTAAGGTGGAAATAGTTATGCATTCTCAGATGTTTCATATAGATAAATTTATTATTGCCACCTATTTCTTATTGGGCCATCTTATCTTGTTTACTCTTTGTGTGAACTTCCAATGGGTTAAAGTTTTCCTTTGCTTCCTGAACCACTGTCCCAGTAGAATAAAGTTTGCTCTTGACAATAGACATTAGTCCTCTCATGAACATGAGCCTAAGCTGTTATCTCAAGAAGACCTGTGTTATGATGAGTCTATAACACATTAGATTAGGCATCAGCGTAGATTAAATATTAGATTAGTTAGCAGTGCCTGGTCTCCAGTTGCTAATGCAACATTACCTCTGCTCCTCTTCTGTGCTGTGCTCTGTGTTGTAGGGGAGGAGGGCCTGGGAGCTACATTTTTTCAGAATCCCTCGCTGATAGAACTCTAGGTTAGATTTTGCCATTAAGAAGCACAAGTACAAGATTTCAAAAAGTGGGAGAAGGCAGAAAACATCCTATTTTCCTCAAGAGGGCTGGCAGGTAGGATTCAGAAAATGCCTGAACATTTTCCTGTGAGTTGCTTACCTTATCGCTGCAGGCAGTTGTTCCCCTTGCTGGTAGTTACTCACAGTTCTGCCGTTTCCTGACGCCGAAGGCTAGCAGCAAGCCTGAGAACTACACGCAGACCTCCCAGATCCTCACTCTTTCACCCTTTTCATCATTCACTTCCCTGTATTAAATCTCTTCTTGCTTGAAAAGCTTAACTTACTTTTGTCTCTGCTGACCAAACTCTCACTGCTACGCTGACATTAACCAAGATTAATTCACTATGACCTTTGCCATGACACCTTGACTTTCTGGCTTCTCATTCTTAACACGAGAAGATGGGGTTGCATGATCTTTTTAATAGAACTTTGATTCTAGCCAGAATGTTTCCTTGAAAGTAGGAGATGAGGGATAGTTCTGTACCAGTGGATGTTAACTGTCCAGATAGGCTTAGATGTGAGTGTTGTTTAACCTGCTTAGTCTTAACATTAAAAAATATTGATGCAACATATTTAAAGATTTGATTTTACATAAAAAGCTGGAGTTTCGGACTGTCTTTAAAAGTGAGAAGACTTGACAACACTGGCCCTGTGTTCATTTCTCCACACCTGCAGTTGGCTGGAGCCCAGGCACAGCCCCGCATACTCATCTTGTCCTAGTGCTTTCCGGGGCTGTGTCAGTTGTCATGTGCCACCACACAGGTGATTCTTTTTTTCTTATAGTAGACAGTTATTGTTTTGAACACATGCTTCTATCAAAAGAAGTAACATTAAAGATGGAGACAGAGGGCAATATGTTTTTTAAAATGAGAAAGAACACCGGTTTTGTGCAGAATATTTCTACATATTCATTTGGCAATGCCTCTTCCGCTCTACTCATTAATTCCACCTGTCTGTCTCATACAAGGATTTAAGTTTATGAGACCTTGTCTAGCCTCTAGTGCTGGTTTTTCACTTATTTGGCTCATGAAGTCTTTGAAGACTATTATGAAAACTATTGGATACTTCCCCAGAAAAAAAAAAAGTGCAAGAAAACAAACATATGATAGTCCAATCACATGTTTCTTTGAAGTCTTGCATGTAACTATGTTTAGTAAGAGCCTTTGCTTTATAGCAGTACTCATCACTAAAAGAAGATTCAGATCCAGTAGGTCAGGCAGGTGCCAGAGATTCTGCATTTCTAACAAGATGTCAGGTGATGTCAGTATTGTTGGCCTAGGGGCCAAACTTTGAGTAGCAAGGTTACAGTGGTCCTTAAATTTTGTTCAGACATTAGAATCCCTGGAGACATCTTTTAAAAAAGGTTGATGCCTAAGCAAGGGTATTTTTAAGTAGCTCCCATCTGAGGGGTTTGGGAACATCTGCTCTACATCAAACGTCATTTACTGAAATAAGCAGTGACAGGAGGAGAAGGGGCCTAGGCATCAGGTGGATATTGAAATACAGAGAAGTGGTGCAAACTAAGAAGGCAGAGCATTGACAATGACTAACAGCTTTGTTTTTCTAAGACTGACCAATTCTTTTTTTCTCCAGCAGAAAGAACAGCAGTACGTTAATGCCTCAAAGAAATTTTCTAATTACCTGCTCTCATTGAAATCACACAGGTTGCTCAGCAGAAGTTACCATCTTGAACTCGCCTATTGGTCAGTTCCACAAGCAGACTGTAAATTGGAGAAAGAAAGGAGAGTTTGGTAGAAATGAATTTTGTAGTCATTGTTTATTATCTCCAAGGCAGTATTTTCTCTTTATGATGTGGCCATGTCCCAAGCTATTAAAAAGCCAGGGAAGCTGCTGCAGTAGACTTTATGTCAAATGAAAAATTAGTTTAAAACAATGTCCATTGCCAGCATTGGGGTGGATGCCTTCTTTCACAGGTAGTCCATAACAATTCAGGAGAAAACATGACTGTGTAACACAAAAGACATGTGTCCATGACACTGCTTGATCTGGGCTTCAAAGACAGAATTGAAAGCTGAACTTCAATTGGTGTCAGATCCATGGAAAGAAGTTCTCACATATGATATCACAGCCTGGGTCATTAATGTTTCCTTCCCCTCACCTTACATGGCAGCCTCATGTGCATGCCTCTAATTAGTGCAGCTCGAACAGAGGAGACTTCTGATGCCAAATGTGTGGAAAATTTCCAAAGAAACATTTCCATTTTAAAGAGATCTTAAAACATAACCTGAATAAGCTCCCCCTTTAAAAATTCTATTCCTGCAGGGTAAAAGGTAATTATATGCATTTAGATATGGATGGCTTTTATAAAAAAAAATCCTTAGTTGACACTGCCTAATCACAAGGAATTATTTCATAATCATGAAATAATAATAGTCCTAAAACTCTAAGATTCAAAGAAACCTTTCAGTAAAATTTAGCTGCTGAAGCTTATATGTACTTACTAAATGATGTCTTAAAATATATTTTGTGATAAATTTTGTTAATTTCACAATTAAACTTCTCTATCATGCACCATCAAATTTTTAGTCAGCCATCATCCTTTGTTCTTTGACTTCTGAACATCTGGTAGAGTTATGTAAAAATGGACATGACATTTAAAACTCAGCTCAAAATACTTTTGGAATATTGCTCTTCTCTGTCTGACTCACATTTCAGAGAGGAGGAAGCAGGAGATGGAATCCCTCCGAGCAGTAACAAATTGGGCTACTGGGTGACAAGTGGTGATGCCTCGAGGAGCCAGCAGCTGCCAATGATCCCCTTTACCTGTGAGGTCATTGTCTCTAAGACACACCGTTTTCTTCATGTAACAGACTTGCACCTGTCATTCAGCTGGGAATGACAAAGAAAATATTTTTCTGGTCTCATCTACTTCTTGTGATTTCCTTTTTATCCTGCCCCAGAGAACAGATGTTCTGCATCCATTAAGGTCGGTTTTACATTGTTTTGGCTTTCAAGGAGTGTTTTTAACATTCCTGCTGATGATTTAGCATAAATTGTTCTTGCAATTAGCGTGGTTAATGAACTCCCCACCTATCTTTTAGTAGGTAATTACAAAGCTGGTGTATATTAGCAGGTACTGTATAAAGATGAGAGGAGGGCTGGTGATTATGGATTCCATCCTCATGTCTCTAAGACCAAATCCCAAACGGTTTAATCATCATCAATGTCAACCTTTACCATATCTTCATTCTACATGCCATATATTATAATGTTGCATTTACATTTCATCTTGACTATGATATTTGCTCCTTAGAATAGAGGTGCCCTGATTAGACAAGGCTACTGGCAATTGAAAGAAGTGTTTTAAAAATATGCATGCACCATTAACCAATTTGCTACTAGCACATTTTTACTGTGTGCATTTACCAAATTCTTTTTGTTTTGTTTTGTTAGATATAGGTTATGACTAGAAAAGATTGAACCATGCCCAAAAATGACAATTACTAATATCTCCATGGTCCATTCTTTTAGGCAGGGGCAAGGAGATAAGGAGTAAGATAGCCTCATGCAGAATATGGTGTTATTGAGTATTTCAAATGTATACATATACTACACACATGTGTATTTATTTATATTTCACAAATTTCCATTTTAAGCATGTCATATGCAACCTATAATTATTGCCATATTCTTCCTGCACTCCTCTCTGGTCATTTCATGTTTAAATACTGCTTAAATAATATTGGACAATCATAGATGTCGAGGATCGTTTTCTGAACCAATCAACCACTGATTTTCACATATTCATTAGTCATCTACTATGTGTAAGTCATTATACTAGTAGATTGCAAAATTAAAAAGAGGAGTTGCAAGGTATAAAAATAAATGTAGAATAATTGATTAGTCTCAAATTGGAAGAAACATTTTTACATACAATTTTTAAAAAGTAGATACCTTTTATAGGCACGGGCAGTTGATCTCTGTAGTGTAGTTGGTAGGAAATACAAAGAAATTTAGTATCTAGTCCCTGCCTTCTAGTGCACCATAATTCTAATTAGAAAAATTGGATAATAGTAAATGAAAAATTTGAGAGCCAAATTTAAGCATATATTTAAGATATAACACTAACCTAAGAATTGTTTTAAGAAATAAATGATTGCTTGCCCAATATGCTATACACATTAAGTGCAATATAGTGTTTCTGGGAAAGAAGCACTTACTGTATGCTGGAGTGGTCTTACACAATTTTAGTAGAAAAATAACAACTGGTTGTTATGGCCAAACCTTAGATTCACTCCATATTATATGATGCCAAAGAACCCAAAATTAATGTATGTACACTCCAGGTTAGCACTCTGAATATACGACACTGATTTTTTTTATTTTTGGGAAAGGTACATTAGATACTTAGGACTTATCAATTTTAATTATTCTAAGATGCTGAGGTATTAGAAAAACGACTGATATTAAAGTTGGAAAATTAAGTGTGCCATGCAAGCTTCTTGATTGCAGGCAAGAAAAACTGACCCTGGCTAACTTAGCAGAAAAGGAATTTCTAGAGGGGCTATTGGGTAGCTCACAGAATGAACAGGAATTCTCAAGAACAGGGCTTGGGGAACAGGCAGAAGCCAAGCGAACCTGGGTGATCAAGAAGCTGAGTCGTTAGATCTCTATGCATGGAGCTATTCTTGCTAAACACTCACCTCTACTGTGCAGGGCGCTTGATTGCTCCACTATTGCTCTGAGGACGAGGTAATGCTCCCGTGCCTTTCATTCCTCCCTCAAGTTTTAGGGACCAGAAGAGGAGATTTTTATAGGCTAATTCTGTGTCATGTGCCTGCACCCTAATTTTCAGAGACTTGGGAGAGGAAAATCAACCTTCTTCTGCTTCCTTGACATTTATGAGTATGGACATTTACTTAAAGAATGATGGCCATGCTTTGACCAGAGAGAGGAAGTGCAGGAGGAAGATGTCAATAATGTGAGACAATGATTGATTAGAATTCATAAGTTCTGCAAAGGGCATTGTTATTTGTGGTTCATATGTATGTATAAAATGTCTACTGACTCCACTATGCTGCATAAAATTGGAGAATTGGGGCTTTCTACCAAGGGACACACAATAGTTCATTCCCCTCCACGTAAAGATGGCTTTCGAATGCTGGTGAGCAAAACATGGGCTCAACCATCTCTCTTGTTTCTCAGCTGTGTGACTTGCAGGAAACCACTTAAATTTTCTGAACCTCATTCTCTTCCTCTTTAAAATTGATAGTTCATGATGTTGTGAACATCAAATGAGGTGATAAGAGTGAAATGATTTGGAAACTGGAGAGTGCTACAAAATGTAGAAATAATGATTAATCAAGTGAAATATTTATGTAATCTCTAAGGATACTATAAACTTAAATTTATCTGAAAATGGTAGCTCAAACTGACTTCAGAATTTTATTACATGTTCTCAAATGTCTCTGAATATGAGATACTAGGGCAAATCTCACTAGTCGATGGGTTCTATTACTTGATTTTGTATGCTGACTGAAAGAATATTTTTTTCTACCTTTCCGAGTTATTCAATGGAAAGTAGTTGGAGAAGTGTCGCCACGTTCTTCAATGGAGCCACAAGAGTAAATATTTGGAAGAAGATTCAGAATGGGAATAAAAGGAGGCATTTGGGGACAAGCTGACCAACTTCAAATACTGCTCCCGAAAAATGGGAGTCTCCACAGGAGCTTCCTCAGAGCACTTCTCTTGGTATGATTCTCATGGGACTATATTAAATTATCTCCATGAAAGTCCTTCACTGTGCATTTTGTTCCCTACTGCATATTTTTTTATTTGGCATGGGGTATGGGAAGAAAACTAGGAATGCACTATATTACCATTTATATTTATTCTCTGGATGGACATGGTTATTCTTATTTGCAGCAGGTTTATATTACCCACCAGAGAGGGGTCTTTTATGAAGGGGATGCCTCATATGAGGTTCTGCCAGAACAGATGCGCCTTAAGTGACAGCTTCAGAATGGCTTTTTCTGTCTCAAGCAACTCGACACAAAGCTGGCTGTCAAGTGACACAGTGGTACCCATCAGCTTACCAAAGATGAGATGAGTGGCCTTCAGTCCACTATTGCTTGCTTAATTTTTTTGACAGTGTCTTTTTACAGTGGCCAGATGATCGAACTCTTTGTAGGGGCCCCACACGTGATGAAACGCAACCCGTTGCTGTCTAGCCAAGGCTGACAGTGCTTTTCCAGCAAATTTTGTCCCTGAGAACAAGATATAGAGACAACAAATTCCCCCTTTCTAAAGACCTGAAAAGCTCTGGGAACTGCAGGCCCCCAATTTTGATTTTCATTCTGACTACATGGTGAAAACAATTCACAAAATTTAGTGTCCAATTTGAGATATTTTAATTTTAGTTCCATCCATTAATTTGTCAAGACCATGTTGAGAGAGAAACTTGAAAGCAAGTTCTCTCTGTCAGGAAAACTCTTTCAGGGCCCTGAAGAAAAATCCGTCTTTGTCACATATTCACTTTTCCTTAAGCACATGAATGGAGAGACGCATGGCACAGGCATGACTCATACTAGATGCAATCTCAACCCCTTTAAACAATATTTTAAATTTAATCAATAATTTAAATTTAATGTTTAATCAATCATTTCGGTACAATAATTATTTGTGCAACATTAGGAAACTCAGCCCTGGTGATTCTCCGTTTGCCCATCTATAAAATTATAATGTTGGACTATTTGATCTTTATGTTTCCTGTCCTATTTTTCACATTTCTTTGATTTCTTAAAAAAATTTATTTTATTAAAGACAATATTAAATAATAAAAACAATTCTGTCATTATCATGTATTCAGTCTAGTTTGTCTAACAGCAACATGTTATTCTCAAGACTTTATTACTGGAGACTCACAAACTCTAACTTGTGCATATGGTGAAATACAAACACTCTTACGCAGAAGTAAACTGGAATAACATCCATCTACGTTGGGGGCAAAAGACCCAAAACTTCCCTTTTGTCTTTTAGATTTTGAATGCTTTGTCTAGTCTCTCCCTATCGTCCCCCAAAACCTTGCAGCACACATATTCTTCATGTCGGTAACATCAGAGGCAAATGCATGAGTGTGTGTAGTAGATGCTCAGTATTTACTGAGTGAATTAAATCATGAATGAATAGTCAAACAATGTATTTTCATGTTAGCAGATGGTCTTTGATAGAATCAAATAAGAGCCAACAGAGCAGGGTGGTTCTTGTGATAAGAAAGCATTATCAGCTGTATTATATATACCCTTTTTATTCACAGATAAAATATATGTCAATGAGACAGCATAATTCTTCTCTGCCATTACCATTGGTCTCGACTAGCACCATCAAAGGACACTGAATGTATTTTAAAATTGGAAAGACAGGAATTCTGTGCACTTGATATCTGCATTTTTATAATTCCCTGCCCTTCTCCCATCACTGCCAAAAACCAATACAAATGTCTGTGCATAAGCTTTTTAAAACAGCAGCTTGTGATGTGATGCAAGATCTGAGGTATGGGAGATGGTCTGTATTAGCGGATCAGCTGGGGTTTTTATACAGAAACAGGTCATATATTGGTAGGAAGTCCTTCTTGCTGTGGAATCCAAGCAGAGTTGAAGGACAGATGACAAAATCAAAACAGAACCCTCTGTTGTTCTCCCCCATCCCCTGTCATTTTAGGAAATTTCTTTTATCACTTTGATCACGCTATAATACTTTGTCGAGTTGTTTGGGCAAATCCCCACCATGAGACAGGCCCACCGATTTCCACCTAATAGGGTCATATTTATGTGACTGGAAGGGCTGCCGACTGGCTTCATTTCCCCGGGAAGTAACTCTTGGCTAGTTCTGGCAGGGACATTATAAGCTCACAGGCTTTATCAAATCTGTGAAACCAAGTGTGATTTACAGCTAGAGTTGGGGCGAGGAAACATAGCAGTTGGAGTCTAAAATCAGAAGCTTCCTCCCTGAAGAGGGAGAGGGAATTTGAGTCAGAAGCCAACAAATAAGACCTATTTCAGCTTATCTTGAAAATTTCCAGACTTATTCATAAATTTGACAGGAGTGCTATCAGAAAGAAACACTTTGAAATGATAAAAAGTAAACACTCGATGTGAGACCCAGAGATGTGGGTATCTTTCTGATGCCTGGGCTTGGCGCGGAGAACCATAGTGACAATAGACTATGATGCCACCTCCTTTCTTTTATGTTCTTTTAAATTGCCTCTGGAAATGTGGATGGAGTGGGAATTATTCAGTCCAAAATGTACTTTGAATTTTTTAAATTAAAACAGAAAACAAGGGAGGATGGAATGGGGAGTCATAAAGGTTTTGTTTGTTTTTTTCCACAGGAAAATGTCAGGAGAACAAAACTGACATAAGTTCCATTTTGATTATTTTTCTTAGTAGCAAATGATTGGGAGGGAAATAGGAGGGATCTCTTTTCCCTTTGGTGATTTATAATAAAATGTTGTCACATGCTCTAACTGCAAAATTAAGTAGGAATGGGTGGAAGACAGCAGAATTTTCCATGATTATTCTATTTGATAAACTGACAATATTATCAAGGGATTGTTTAAATGACCTAGGAATAAAATTTTAAAATCTCCAGAGTAAATAATAGGTTTTTCCTAATTTTCAAGCAACACAAAATTTTATTATTTTTCACTCTCCAGTAAGCCCATTGTTTGGAAAAATATGTCTACCCAAAATAACATTGAGTAATAATTCATTTGCTTTCATACACATATATATTTGGCCCTCCATATCTGTGGGCGATTGATTCCAGGGCCCCAGTGGATACCAAAATCCAAGGGTTCTCAAGTCCCTTATATAATATGCAGTAGTACAGTCAGCCTTCTGTATCCAGGGGTTTTAGTTTGTAGGTGGTTGCATCTGCTGATGCAGAAAACTGCGGATACAGAGAGTCGACTATATACACACTTGTTGATTGGAGCTTCTGACCAGCTTGCAACACGATAGCCATATTGAATTAAAGTAATTCCAGCCTAAAGCAAAGAAATTTATGTCTGCTAACATGTGTGGCATTATCAAGAGCAAATGCGGGCCTGGTGCGCTGGCTCACTCCTGTAATCCTAGCACTCTGGGAGGCCGAGGTGGGAGGATCGCTTGAGGTCAGGAGTTCGAGACCAGCCTGAACAAGAGCGAGACCCTGTCTCTACTGAAAAATGGAAATAAATTAGCCAGATAACTAAAAATATATAGAAAAAATTAGCTGAGCATGGTGGCGCATGCCTGTAGTTCCGGCTACTTGGGAGGCTGAGGCAGTAGGATTGCTTGAGCCCAGGAGTTTGAGGTTGCTGTGAGCTAGGCTGATGCCATGGCACTATAGCCAGGGCAACAGAGTGAGATTCTGTCTCAAAAAAAAAAAATAGTAAATTGTGTGTGTGTATGTGTGTGTGTGTGTGTGTGTGTGTGTGTGTGTGTGTGTTTATGTTGGGGTGTGATGTGGTCAGAAGAAGCACCAGACTTTGCTGCCACCTTTGGCCTGGTGGGCAGCATATCTCCAACATTGATTTTTATCCCACAACACCCTTTGAGGATATGATGGCAACGCTTTTTACTTTCTGACATTTTTGATTTTTGGAGACAAGAGTCTCACTCTGTTGCGTGGGCTAGAGTGCAGTGGCATCATCATAGCTCACTGTAACCTCAAATTCCTGGAGTCAAATGATCCTCTTGCCTCAGCCTCCTGAGTAGCTAGGACTACAGGTGCGTGCCACCACATCGGGCTAATTTTTTGTTGTTGTTGTTAGAGATGAGGTCTCACAATGTTGCCCAGTGATCCTGGCCTCCAGTGATCCTCCCACTTTTGCTTCCCAAAGTGTTGAGATTACAAGCATGAGCCACCATGCCTGGCCTTCTTTCTGACAGTTTAATTTTCACTTCTTTCAAGGAATCTTACCATATTTTTAAGTAGGTGCAGCACATAGTACTTAATTTATGCATTTAAGTAAGCAGATCTGACAAAACAATAAAAGCTGCATAAGATTTATGTGGGCAAATTGCCACTTCTTGAACTTTGAAATTTGCGTGCACAGTAAGTTGGAAGTTTGCTAATTAACTCTATGCACATGCCCAGAAATAGACTCACAAATATTCTTTCTTGTCATTGAGAATGTCTTTACAGTACACCAAACAAAATGCACCTTCAGACGATATACCTAGGTCAAAAAATACTGCGTATCATAATATTTTTAGCTTCATAGTCTCACCTTTTTTCATCACTGTATTTGGCACAATTGTCCTGAGGACATTTTCTTATTGGTGGTTGTCAGCTGTGTAGGATAACAAAGTAGAATACTTGTTTTAATCCGTACAACCCCCTTTGGGAAAAAACTGGCAACCAGTATATGGTTTGCAGATGAAGGACTAGATGTTTGGCCTATTGGATATATATGGAATCACAGAACCTTGGACTAGGAATAATATTAATATTTAGGCATGCACTACTGAGAAAAAAAACGCCACAAATACAGGGACTCAATCAAGACAGAAGATTATTTTTTTCTCACAAAGCCCAGAGGAGAGCAGTTCAGGATTGTAGAAAAAGCTCTGCTCAAGACAGTCATTCAGGACCCTTAAATCCTGTGGCTGTATCCTCCTCTGGGGTGTTGTCCATGTCTGTTTAGTTGAAGCCAGATCACTGCCAAGTCCAGCTGCCTCCAGTGGAAAAGGAGAAGGGAGGGAGGCAAGGGCAGGCAGCTTCATTTTTAAGACGATGATGCAGAAGTTGGCCACAACACTTGTGCTCACATCTGAGTGGTCAGAGCTCTGTCACGTGGACAGAGAGGTGCCTGTTAGGTGAAGACCAACAGAAATCCCAAGATAGGCTTCTACCTCTCACTCTGCATGGTTGGCAAATACACAGAAATGAGTAAATGATGTTGGAGATCATGAAGAAATTCCTTGAGCTTTTGTATGCCTTCATTTCTATTGATTTAATAAAGGACTGATAAAAAAATATAAAAAGTTAAGCCATTTAAGAAACTTAAAATAGCTTTCTCTTGATCTATGAATTGAGTGAATTAATGTGACATTCATATAGCTTAGATATAGCTCATAGGTTCTTTTTAGTGTCCATTTATTTCAGAAAAATTAGAAGAGGCCCACTACAAAATGTGTCCTTATGACTAATGAATCTAAATTATCTCAATGACTGTAAAAGAGGATGCACTGATTAGTTCAATGAATGCTATTTATTGTACACCTCCTAAGATCCTGTCATTGTCATAAGCACAAGGGAAGATACAAAACTGAGTAATCACACAGGGCTCAAAGGCTAATGTGGGCAAAATTTCTGGGTCCAGATGTTCTGAGACATTATAAAATTTGGGTATGAAGGACTTTCCTCTCTGATCCCCTTTGTATTACCACTGGATATGGCATTCCTAAATCTTCAATTTTACCTGAATGAGAGAGACAAAGAGAAAGAGTAATAGATAGTTGGAGACCTCCCAACTCCCTAACTAGTTCAATGTTTTGTGATCACCCCTAACATATCAGGTACCTTGTAAGGGTCTGACAAAACAATGGTGGAGAAGGTAGTTTCTGTCTTCATGAAGTTTGTGTTCTATATCAACGACTCCCAATCACTGAGCTTCAGACAAGAACAATCCAGATGTGCTTGTCAAGTTTTCCACTGAGCAGCTGCAGCAGACACTACAGCTATAAACGTGCTGGCCCTCCAAATTTTTTGGCATTAAAATGGTGGCCTCATACTCAACCATTGCTTGAGAAACATGCTGATTCAGAAGCAGAGGCTCTGAACCACAGGAAGCCTTCAGGGCTCCGACCTGTAATTCTGATTTAGTGTGTGTTGAGAGGATCTCGTAGTTGCTTTTCTCAGAAACTTTCCATGTGATTTTCTCCAGAAGTCAATTTGGACGATTATATTTTTTCATGTAATCTGTTCTGTTCCAACATTTTTTTAAACCCGTATCTTGCTTTGTATGATTGGTGGTGTGTCTACTAGGTTTCACTGATGAGAACTTGAGGACTTCCCCTGTGGTTTGTGACTGTGGTGGCCTGTTACTGACCCTCCCCATAATGTTCCTCGGCCTGACACTATTTTCAGGTTTAACTCATAAGAGAATGCCAATATTGAGAGCATTTTTTTCTTCAGATTAAATATCTACAGTCCATAGTTCTCTATCATCAATCTATCCCTTATTTTGAATTTTTCTTAAAAGCACTTTTAACTTCCTACTGTATTCAAAGCACAGCATGTTATAAGTGCATTTATATATTCTTTTTAAAAAGTGACTCGAATTAACCTCCTCACCTTGGTTCAACATATACCTAAAAGAAAAAGCATCATGCATCCATCAATCATTTGAATCCCTTCTTCCAGCTAGAAGACTGATCACTTTAAGGACATTCACTTATTTCTCTGTGCACGGAGAGTATGAACTTTTCATTGCATTTTAATTCATGTTTTTCCCCTTTTATTGTCATATTACCTGTCAAATATGAACTTTGTGTCCCAAGTTTCTTTTTCCTTATATAGCATTAGCTGTTTTTCTTTCTTCTTCTTTTTCTTTCTTCTCACATTCTTTCCTCCTCAAATTTGTGTAAAAATGGCATTTTGACTTTCCTTGTTTATTTTATAGCAGATATAGTGTTAAACTGAGAAAAAAATAGGAGTCTTCCTTCTGAAGTCTCTTTTAGAGACCATTGGAAATATATAGAATCTATTTGCTTGGCTTTAAACTTCCCAAATTTGAACATCATTCTGAAATTAAAGCTGTCCCTGAGGACTGATGACATTTGATCTGAGTAACAGCGATGATACTCAGTCGAGGTTGTTCTTTCTATATGGTTTCAAAGCTGGAAGCTCAGGAAATCCATTAAAGCCAGAGTTAGAGCTGAAATAAAGGTGATGACATAGCCATCTGAGGTGAGAAAGGTGAGCTTCTTCAGAGGGTTTCAAGCAAGTGCATAATGAAGACAATTTTGGAGCCAAGCCTTTGCGCTACTCCCAGCTGCCTGACTCAGATCTCCCATGGCAGCCTAAGGATGAAATACAATGTGACCTGATTAAACCCTTACAATGCTCCCACCATCCCTCCTCCATCCCTTGGAGAAACACTTCTTACATGCTGCCCTCATTAATTGAACCCTGCTAATAAAAGGCTTAAGTTTTATGATGCCATTCAGAGAGGATGCTTTGCAACAATAGGAACTGCTTTTTCTCTCCAGAGCACAACACAGAATGAGCAAAAAAGTATTCCTTATCATTGCCATGTAATAGAGAGGGATTGCATCTACCTGTAGCGTCACTGCAAAAGTTACCCGTTCACGTCTGTTAGAACTAATTAAGCAGTACCTTTTATTCCCTTGGCTACCAGCCTCCTTGACAGCTTTAGTTGAACAAGATCTCCAACCATCTTCAACAACCTACGTGCTTCATCAGGCCCTGCATTAAGACTGTTCTAGGATAAGCAAAGGGAAATCTTGTATTTTGTTTCTCAATCCAGACAACCAGTATCATCTGTCTTTGGGGGTTACTGTTAGTAGTCTTGTCACTCAGACATAGCAATGGGCATGAAGTCTCCTTTGATTATATTTCAATTCCTTAACAGAAACTGTGCTGTTACCTCATTTGCCTCCTAAAAACCCATAGCGGTTCTTGTCTTATTAAATATAATTCTGTTGCAATTACTGTCAAATATTAAATTAAAAGTAGTTAGCTCATTAACAGCTCCCCCCCAAAAATCGATTAAAAAGTTTTATTTTTTAATACTAATAAAGATGGTGGCATTTATGTAGGAACTCCGTTTTCATCTTTGGAATCTAATTGCAGTCACTTGGAATGCTCATGTTTTATTTGGTCCCTGAGTTCCTGGGGCATGTGGAAGGGACAGGCAGTGGGAACAGATGGATTTGGCACCAAACCACCTCTGAGGCAGAGCCTGGATTTGGAAGAACCAGTTGCAGGTGTGGGGTGCACAATCAAAGGCAAGGTCTGTCTCCAGCCTCAGAGGGGTTCATGAGCCTCAGCAGAGCTCAGATCTGGGGAATATAGGAGCAGGCGACACTTGAAAGCAACAAGACAGGTGAGCAATGGAACTGAGCAATGCATAAGCACAAAAGTGGGCTGGGGCCACTGAACTGGACTTCAAGTGGAAGATGGCCAGACTGCAGCAGGACCCGGTCTTGGAAGGAGCAGTAAATGAGGCAGAAGACTTCAAAAGTAATAATAAAATAGCAATTAAAAACAGTGCCTTCTAATCCATGCTTACCATAACATCTGGAATGATCCTTTTAAAAATATAATGCAGATCATATTGCTGTGCTGTCTGAATCTACAACCATTGCAGTGGCTTCCTAAACCAGTGTTTATTACTCTTAAAAATGCAGAAATCACCCAGGGACCTTGTTAAAATGCAAATTCTGACTTGGTGGTCTGCGGTGGGATCTGAGCTTTTGCCTTTTCAACAAGCTCTCAGGTAATGCCTGGACATCATTTTGAGTAGCAGAACTTGGAATACCTTCAAAACTGTCTTGATGGCTTCACATCATCCTGTTCTTACTCCTGCATGTCCACAGGCCAGCCAGTCTCCTATCTTTCCTGCCTGATGGACTTTGTAATTTCTGTTTGCTGTGCATGGAGTGCCACTCACCCAGCTTTCTGGCTCCTTTTTCCTGGTCTCAGGAAGAGACCAGGAAATGTCACCTCCCCAGCGTGGCTTGCCCTGACCATCCTATCCAAAGCATCCCAATTATTCTCTATTAAAGTAGCTTTTACTTCCAACTTCTATCATTTCTAGCTCTTAATCTATAACCATTTATTTATTCCATTAATTTTTTATATGTCCCCATTTAGATATAAACTTCCAGGAAGATAGGAATAATTATTGATATATTTTTCACTCTATCATTTATTAAATTCTGCCTATGTACTCTACATTGTACTAAGTGCTTTACATTTATCTCATTTATTCCTAGCATCAATTCTGTATTTTTAATTACTAGGTTACAGACAAGATAATAGACACCCTTTAAAAATACCAAACATAGACTGCAAGCATTTGAGCAAAACAGAGATTAAGAAAAATGGTTATTGCACATGCTGCCTCTCTTTGCTTGAGTTTCACCTCCTGAGTGGAGATGTTCAAACTGGATGACCACCACCATCTCCACATGGTCCCCATGGGGGCACTGTCCAAGGATGACAATTCCATTGCATAGCTGGACTAGTCTGACACTAAAGGTAATTGCTAAATAGTTAAGGCTAAACAAAAAGAAATTCAGCATGCAAAGTAACTAGAGTCATCAACCCTACCCAAACTACTATCAGCTGCTGTGTATTGTGCTCCAACCACATTCTTTAAGAATAAGATCGGTCAAAATGACTAAGGAGAGATTTCTCATGCAGGGCAAAGGTATTGCATACCACGGTTGGAAATTTGTTCCTCTGAACCACTTCTAACTATCAGTAACCAGGAGCAGGAATACTCTGCTCAGGTTTGTTTTCTCTTTGCTGTAAATACAAATTCTGTTAAGAGTGCATTTTGACAGTACTTGGCATCTGGGGTCCACATAGAGCTTTTCCGTGCAAGACAGGGCATTTGTAGCCCTTGCTTTTTTATCCGCGAGGGAAATCCAGGGTTGAGAATTAAGTACTAAGTTTCCATGGCCCTGGATGATCCTGAAGGGGAGCATATGAAATCACTTACATCATTCTCTATGTAAGTAAACACTTCATTTCTTATTGTGGAGGGAAAGGAGTAGAAGCAGGAGAGTCCTGGTTCTGACTCTAAAGGCTTTTCAAATGCAGGCTTAGCTGCTGACCCTCCTGGAAGGTAGAAGTGCACAGGGGCCTGTCGTGGGCTTGTTATTTTTGATGGATTGCAGTCTAGCTGCAGGGCAGGAAGCTCAAACCCCCAGGGTCACGTTGCTGTAGCTTGCAAAGATGTGGAGGCTTGAAATATTTTATTGTAGCCAGACTTGGTGAGCATTTCAGGTGCTTCCTTCAAGATCCCTTCCTCTTCCTTCTTCAGATTTGCCCTAGATAGAAAGAATCATGCCAAATTGTATCCCTCTCCGGCACCCCTCCACTCATACATTCAAGCTGAATTTGAAAATTGGTCTTTAATTGTTGGATATCAGCTTGACTAGCTTTGAATTAACAGCTGAAGCTGTATTCATTAATCTGAACAGGGAAGAGCAGGCAGACTGTCACAACACGGCTCAGTTCAGTAGTCATGCAGAGCAGGTGAGAGAACAGGAGGCACTTTCAAAGTGCAGCAGCCGATCTCCATCAGCCCCGACAACCAGTGATGACGAGCGGAAGGCGGCCAGCCACAGTGCCGCCATGAGATGGATGGCACACCTCAAAGTCCACTGTCCCACGGGCATCCCAGCAATGATCAATGGTTATCCACAGCGATTAAACTTCAGAGCTTTTAAATGTCATCCTGGAATGGAATGCCATCTCATAAATGTGTTGTTTAACATTTATCAAACATGAGGATGGAGCGGGGCTGGCGGGCTGTGGAGCCATTCTTTGGAGGAATAAGAACAAAAGTTAGAGCTTTGGAAGTGAGAAAGCTACGTGGATAAAATTTGATATTATTCTAATGGGTTTTCTTCAACATTGAAATAAACTGGGGCAGAATCCTTTTTTGCCCACTCTAAAACATTTTTTTAAGTGTAGATATTTGGCGGGGTATGTCGAGAAGAATGCACTCTACAACAGAGGATTAGGAGAAGTGATTTCAAGCTGTTGCTTTTACTTATGATGATGTACTTTGGAGAAATCACAATCTACCTATATACATGGGAGAGGTGGGTTGGAATGATTCTTAACTCCAGTGTGTGCTAAAATTATCTGGGGAGCTTTAAAACATACCGATCATAAGTGCTCACCTGTAGAGATTCTGCTCCAATCAATCCAGGTTGAGCAGGACATATGTATACCTGTGAAATCTCCCCAAGTGACTGATATGTATAGTGAACACGAAAAACCACTGGCTTGTACAATTTTTGAAGTTTTTCGGCCCTACATTTCCATGATTTCTCTTTTTTATGTAGATATTCCCAAAGTAGAGGACACTTATTAGTAAGAAAAACTTTCTTTCTTTTTTTTTCTTTCAGCATATTGTGGGGGTACAGATATTTAGATTACATATGTTGCCCTTACCCCCCTCCCCTGCCAGGTCAGAGCTTCAAGCATGTCCATCCCCCAGATGGTGTGCATTGCACTCATTGTGTATGCATATACCCATCCCCTCCTCCCCCCTCCCACCTGCTCGACACCCAATAAATGTTATTCCTATATGTGCACGTAGGTATTGATCAGTGAAACCAATTTGCTGGTGAGTGCATGTGGTGCTTATTTTTCCATTCTGGGGATACTTCATTTATCTCCAGTGAGAATGGCCTTTATCAAAAAGTCCCAAAACAATAAATGTTGGCGTGGATGCGGAGAGATAGGAACACTCATACACTGCTGGTGGGACTGCAAACTAGTGCAACCTCTGTGGAAAGCAATATGGAGTTACCTTAAAGAGATACAAGTAGAACTACCATTTGATCTAGCAATCCCATTACTGGGCATCTACCCAAATGAACAAAAGTCATTCTATAAAAAAGACACCTGCACTTGAATGTTCATAGCACACAATTCACAATTGCAAAGATGTGTAAACAACCCAAGTGTCCATCAGTACATGAGTGGATTCGTAAAATGTGGTATGTGTATACCATGGAGTACTATTTGGCTATAAGAAACGATGGTGATATAGCACCTCTTGCATTCTCCTGGATAGAGCTGGAACCCATTCTAAGAAAAACTTTCCATCAGAACAACATATGCTGTTGAAGGACAAAGATCGGGTGGTCAATATTTTTCCAGCCACCAGTTTGTATTTATGCATTCATTCAATCATAGATCGACTGAGGCTTAGTGATTGTTGTCAAATTCAAAGTTATAAGTACCAGGATTGGGTTTACTTGGACAGGGCATGGTGAGGACCAACAATTTGGAAATGTGCTTTATTGATACCAGAATCTATAAAGGTAATCGGAGCACAGTTCTTTGAACATCAGAAAATTATTGTTAAAGTTATCAGTCCTCCTTCCTCCATTTCACACTTCTCTTCTGTTTATTTATTTGTTCTGATTATATTCAGGTGGTGGCATAATATTGAAACTGCCCTTTATAAAATTAATAAAGGTCCACAAGGTGGGAACTGTGGTAGGGGCCTGAACTCTACAGTGTAGGCATAGTTAAAAAAAAAAAATATATATATATATAATATATGTATGTGTATATATATATATATATATACACATACATACATATATATATAAAACCAGCCATTGTTCCATAGTTGCTTTCAGGAGTCATGTAGCTGTAGCTGATGATCATAAACATTCTTAGCTTTCTTCATTGCTCCCATAGACAACATCACCCTTGGGAAACCTAAGGCTAGTTTTTGATATATCTTCCAGGCCTTGCATTCTGGTGAATCAGATGACCCACCCAGACCAGTGAGTGGCCCATACAAAGGAATTGACTCAACTGGTCTTGAGACTCCCAACCAGAAACTTTCTCAGCACAAGAAGACAATTTCTACAACCCCTATTGCCTGAACCCAGCCATTCAGCAGACCCAACTGTCTAGCCCTTTGCCCACCACATGCCGTCTTTACCTTTCTCCCAAATTCTCAGGGAGATGGATTTCAGAACTTCCTCCCATCTGCTTGTGTGACATCTGAGAAATTAAACTTTTTCTCAGTGTATTGGCTTCCTCTTGGGCAGTGGGCAATGAACCTCGTTGGGCTTTAACAATACTTCTGAGATAGTGACATGATTTTAAATGTCTCCTTCCTGTGTTTTCTTTCCCACCTTCATTCCTGTATTCAAGCAGACAGTTCGCTTTGTAATTTTCATCTCAAGGAAAGGATGAAGGAAAAAAATCATACACAAGTTTAGGTCTTCAAATCCTGTTAGTTTAAGGAGATTGTTCTTATAGAGGCAATGCCCCCAAGATTAGCAAATTCTCCAGGGAATGAAAGGGAATAAAGGGAGTGAAGGGGAAGTGAGAACAGAGTCCCAAAGGGGCCTGGGAGACAGGGTCCTGGGTTTTGGTCATAGCAAGAGTGATAGGGAGGCAGTGCAACCTAAGAAGGCTGGTTGAGACCTAAGGGAAAAGGCGATCAACCCACTTTCCATATGAGGACCCCATAATGGAAAAGCCTAGTAAGGGGAAGGCTGGGGGGCCCATCTAAGAGGACATTCCATCATGTCTCGTGTCTCTAAGCAACAGCAATAATCACCAGACCAAAAGGGGCCAGAGGGAGAAAATTATCTCAGTAATGATTGTATAGTTTGGTGGTAGAGTGCCAGGCCAGAGGATGGACAGGTCAGAGGATGCTGGTAAAAATGAGTGACATAGGACTTGGTAGGCCATGCCTTTGTTGTGATGCTATGTGAACTCCAAGGAGGGAATGAACAGGAATTGTATGGTAGAATAGGGACCTCAAAGATACATTGCTGCCCTTTAAACATCTTCGGGGATACAAACTCTTATGCTATCTCCTTTTGACAGAAGTGAAAGATAAAAATGAATCATGAGGTGCAGTTTGGCAAGTGCATATAGTGAGGCAGTTGGAATTCTATGGAATATTAAAATGGATTTCCATTTAGAACAAGTCCTCATTCTGCTCAGAGAGTTCTGTTGCTTTAAATGAAAGCAGGTAGAGAATCAGACCGGTAGGAGATAATTTCATTTGCAAGAGACAAAGTCTACTCTATTTGCATGCAAAAGTGTGGAAGACTTTTTCACTTTTTCATCACTCCATTAATCTAATTTCAAAAGAGACAGCCCAGACTGAAAACAGAGGTTATTCACATTTCAAACAAACTCCTTAGGCATAATGAGCGAGCAAAGCATTCAGCTGTTAGACTTTGTTGCTTCTGTACCAGCTGGAGACAAGTGCAATGAAGGTCATGCTATTTAATCTTACATATGCATAGATATGTGCTGTTGGGGTTGGGGAAGGAATTATTTTGAAAATGTGGCAAATAATAGATTTTATCTGCCAGGTATCAGTGTACAGTTTGGGATAACACGTTCAATGGAATCTATTTCCGTCTGGTTTTAGTCTACAGAATGATTGACTGAATGGAAATTTCCATAGTAAATGATGAGAAGTAGCTAGAGTCACATATACCTAACACCATTCCACAACATGACGGAGGGGATTGGAATGACTGGAAATACTTCCACCCCAGGAATTTCCAGGACATCTGGTAAGTCAACAACATTATCACAAACATTATGGCCAAAAATGTGAGTTTTTGCAGCAATATATTCATTTTCCAAATGTTCCAGCTGAGAAAGCCACACAGAACATTCCCACCATCTAGCAGATGGCTAATGGGGAAGCCAATATTTTCTGTGGAAACCAAAGTTTCTTCTTCTAACATTAGACATTTTCAGCAGAGAGAACAAATAAGCATTTGTTTTTGTAGTTCATTCTCCCACTCTCAGAAAGAGAATGTATTATAAACTATTAATTTTAAAAGGTACATAAGAAAAATGTTTTCTATCTTGAGATTACAGAACTAAGAGGTCATTAGATCCAGAAATGTGTGGTCGTGGTGAGAATGTCTACTGCTTTCTCATCTGGCATCAGATGGAGAGATTGGAGAAACTTTAGGCCTTTGATTGTTATTATAATTATTGTCATTATTATTGTTGATTTGTGGGGTAAAATTTTTAAAATATATGACTGGAAATGAGTTTTCTCTTACCTATATTCAGATTTATAACTAACTCATAGGAACATGGAAATATGAATGGAGCTTGATTTTCATAGAAAATGAAACAAAATGAACAAGGTTCAGTGGCCACATTTATTTTAGGGAAGAATGAGAGGAGATAGCAAAAGATAAAACATGTTATTTGAGTAGCATCGAGTTAATACATCTCATTCCATAGACTACACTTTCCAGTGCCAAGAAAGTGGATCAATTTACCTTAAAATATTTTACCTTCACTGGTCATTATGAAGCATTCAAGCAAGTGTTTAGGAAAATATGCTTATAACAAATACTCTAATGAATGGTAATGTGTTATAAATACATGCTTTTGTTTGTTTGTTTTTGCTTTAATTTGTCTTTTAAAAAGTTTGGAGGACCAAGTTGAAACTCCCTGTTTTCCAGTAATAACTACAAACGAGTGTCCCTGCAATCTGACTGAAACCCTTTTAAAAAATTAATTTTGATACTGCCATGTAAAAATGTTGGCATGTGCAATTACATTTATTTTCATAACAAGCTAGCTCATTCTTTTAATTAATATTAATTAAAGTTACTCTATACCTACTATGTACAAGACAATATGCTAGACTCTGCTGGAGACATAATAAATTTACATTGAAGTTAATGGTGCAAAAACGTGCTTAATTTCAGTATGTTACTAGTCATGGCTGCTTTCTTCCTTTTAAAAAAATTGAGTATCTTAGCTGAAACGCCCATTTGGTGATTGCTGGGAGTCAGGATTTCTGAAGCCTGTGCAAACTGGAGTCTAGCTTCTTGTTCAGGAATAATTAATAGGCTCTCTCTACCAGATGAAGATGTGCTCTTCTTAGAGTAGAGTTTGGTTGAAAATCAAGAGAACCAAAAATTTGTAAACAGTTCCTTAGTGTGATGGGTGAATAATTTTCTCCCCTCTTCCAAAGATTACCATGTCTTAATCCCAAGAACCTATGACTATTTTATCTTGCATGGCAAGAGGACTTTGCAGATAATTAAGGATTTTGAGATGGAAAGATTATCCTGGGTTATAGCTCCAGATAAGATCAATGTAATCACGAGTTTTCTTATAAGAAGAAAACATGAGGCTCTGAATCAGAAAAGATGTGACTATGGAAGCAGAGATTTGAGTGATAAGCTTTGAGGATGGAGGAATGTGCCATAAACTAAGGAATGCAGGCAGCCTCTAGAAAGCGGAAAAGCAAGGAAACCAACTAATCCTCCCCTCAAGACTCCAAAACGAAATGCAGCCCTGACAACACATTGACAAACACACTTTTACCCAGTGTGACCCATGTCAGGTTTTTAACCTACAGGATTGTAAGACAATAAATTTATGTTGCTATAAGCCATAGTTTGTAGTAATTTATTTTTTTTACAGTAGTTCTATTTTTTATTTTATTATTATTTTTATTTTTTGTAGCCACAATAATAGGAAGTTAATATAATCAGAAATTCATAAATAATTACTATAAGTTTTGGAAGGAAGACATAAGCCTAAGTAAACAAGAGCTGTGGCATAGCTCTTGGGGAGATTTAATCTTTCCCAATCCTGGTAGGGCCGTGCCCACAGAGACCAGCATCGGTTTTACCCAAGAGGAGCCGGGGAACAAGAGGACCAATGTGTAAAGATGCTTCTCCTTCTGCCTTCCTCAGCCATGTAATTTTTGCTCAGATCTGTATCCTTTTAAAAATAAATTGGGAAACTCCAGGAGATAAGCACATATGGTTTCCTTGTGAAAACATGTAGACAGACCTGCAATGATCAAAAATAATCCCAGAAAAGGCTCCGTTGAGTATTAATAAGTTACTAACTTTTGATTTTAATATGACCTTTTTCTACATCGAACACCCCATCCCGGAGGACTGGGGATGACAAGGACTTGGCAGATAATTTCTGAAGTTCTATGAATTTCTTTGACATCTATGATATTTGTTTCTTTATAAAAACTCCGTAAATTTCTAGCCAGTATTGAATATCTTAGATATCAGAGAGAAAAAACTGGGAAAAACAAATACAAAACCAAAATCATTTACATGTAAGAAGGGAGAATCATGAGATGGAAGATGACCACCTGGCCCTGAATATTTTCCATGACTTGTGCACTTTCCTGTATAATAAACAGGGATAAGATCTGCAGTCCTGCACTGGGTCCTGTTGTACCAGGACTGAAGTTGTTCTCACCTCCAATTCACCTTTGTTCTGTAGGACAAGATGTCAACATATGGGATTTCTCCTGAGTCTAAGCCTCCTGAATGCCTGAGTCTAAGCCTCCTGAATGCCTGAGCCAGAAGTCACTCCTCAATTACTCTAAAGGAATCCACTGTCTTTTTCTGGATTCCTCCCATAGCTAGGAACTTGGCCCACTGAATTTTAGCCCTTACCAAATTGTATTGTAATGGTTTATCTGCCTCCCCTGACAATAGATTGTGAACTCCTTGGAGTGAGGCATGACATCTCACTTAACTTTGTATTTCCGGCACCTAGGGCAGTGTCTTCACTCACTGAGCACTTCATACACGTTCATTTCAATTGTCAAAAGGGGGAGCTCATTATCTCTTTCTGAAATTATTCGACATGTTCATCATCCTTGTAGCTGCTAATTTTGAATCCCAAAGCCATACTTGACTCCTTCTTCACCTTTTCCTTCCACTCAAATGTTCATTAAGTCTAGTTCATGCATTCTTTACAGCCATACCCCCTTCACATTGCTAAGATTTTCACTTGAGTCTGATTTTCAGCTCCTCATGCCTGAGTGATTATAGTCAGAGCATCCCAACTTCTCCTAAGTCCTGTGACAAATTAAATTTTCCCCTTGGCTATACTGATTGTTTCCAAATATAACTCCATGACACAGACTGGTCACAGAATGGTTGGGCCATAATTACCCAAGAAGTTTATTACAAGATGGGCACATCCCTGGAGGGTATGCCTGAAAAGGATTCTTTATTTTTAACCACTTACAAGATGTTATAGGTTGAATTGTGTCTCCCTGAATTCATATAATGATGTCCTAACCTCCAGTACCTTATAATGTGACCTTAATTGGAAACAGGGGTGGAAAACCTATGGTCTTGGGGCCACATGAGGCCTTTTGGATCTTTGAGTGTGGCATTTTGACTGAATCCAAATTTCACAGAACAAATCCAATTAAAAGGATTTGTTCTGTGAAGTTTGGATTCTGCCAAGGGGCCACACTTGGGGATCTGGAGGGCCACATGTGGCCTTGAGGCTGCAGGGTCCCACCTGCTGGAATATGGCTGAAAGGGGAAATTTGGACACAGACATGCACACAGGGAAAATACTGTGAAGGCGGAGATCGGGGTGATGCTTCTACAAGCCAGGGAATGCCCCAAATTACCAGTAATCACCAGAAACTACGGGAGAGGCATGGAATTGATTCCTTCTCATAGTCCGCAGAAGGAACCAGCCCTGCCAACAACTTGGTCTTGGACTTCCATCCTCCAGAACTGTGTGACAATATATTTGTGCTGTCTTAAGACATCAAGTTTGTGGTACTTTGGTACAACAGTCCTAGAAAATTATTAAATTTAGTATTCTAAGTGATTTTTATATGTTGACATGGGTTTTTAACTGGACACCTATTACTCCCCTATGTTAAAACCTTCAATACTTCAAAGAGTAATTATGACAATTAAACAAATTCATATTTATAAAATCCCCAAAACAGGTTTGGCACATAATAAGTGCTATATACACATGAAATTTTAAACAATCCTTATTGTTGAAAGCAGCGATATTGGTATGTGTGTACATCATGATATGATTTTAGATGGCATGTATATGAAAACAAATTCTTAATAATAATATAATTGGTGTATTGATCCCACAAGGTCTCAGATTTAGTTTGGGGTTCAGGGCAGTAGTTTAGTAATAACCCGTAAGATATTACATCTTAGAAACCTAGCATCCTCATGAATCTTTAAAGCTTGACTCTCTGGAGCTTCTGTGATCCATTGTTGGGACATAGGAAAAGTCCCCATGAGGTAGATGGGTACTGGGATTGGAGTCTTGTCAACTGACTCTCCTTAGGTTTATCAGTGCATCTTCAGCAGTAATATGGCACTTATTTGGGTTTGTGGATGGACAATCTAGTGAATATGGGATTCAAATATATACAATTTGGAAAAAAAATTCCATAAAATTTATATGAAC
This sequence comes from Avahi laniger, assembly GCA_963575035.1. Taxonomy (NCBI): domain Eukaryota; kingdom Metazoa; phylum Chordata; class Mammalia; order Primates; family Indriidae; genus Avahi; species Avahi laniger. The sequence continues at coordinate 4,029 of CAUYSK010086809.1, read as the reverse complement.
AAATACCAGCAATGAGTGTTCACTATCTGCCAGGCACTCTACTAAATTGTTTACCTGGATTATTTTATTTAATTCTCATGACGTTGGTAGTATATTATCCCCATTTTTCCAAGGAGAGAACTGAGGCTCAGAGGGACAAAGTAATATGTGATAGAGCACACAACTTGTAAGTGGCACAGCTGACATTCAGGCACAGCAGTCTGACACCAGTGCCTACCCTCCTAACCTCCATGTTCTACTGCCTTTAAAAAAATTATGTTTTCTTCTGAAAGATAATATACACGCAAAAAAGTATTTTAAATACATATATGTGTGTATATACACTCTAAAGACTGCTTGCAAAGCAGACACTTGTATAAGCACCAGTTCTATCAGTAAATAGGTGGTTAACAGTGCTCTAGAAGCTTCCCAGCAGCCTGCTGTGATCGTTTTGTCTTCTGATGTCAGAAGGTGGCAACACTCATCCTCACCCACAGACAACACTTTGTGATAATTGTGGTGACCATTTTCTTGCTTGTCTGTAATTTTATCATCTATGCTTATAATCCTGAAGAATACTCTCACTGGTTAAGTCTAGCATTCAAAGCCTTCTGCAGAGGCTCTGATCTCACGTCCCATTATTTTCCTACTTGAACCCTCTCCTATAACTTCTCATTGATTTATATGACCTCCAACATGCTATACGCATTGCTTCTCCCTTCATACTGGTTTCCAGCAAATCCCCGTCTTCAAGCCTTCTGTCCCCAGATTCACCCTTTCTTTACCGCCCACATACCTAGGGGTGATTTTCCGGTGGGTTTGTCCCATAGGGTTGCCTTCTCAACTGCTCGAGTTCTGGTATTATTCCACCTATTTTATGCTTTCCTCACAGCACTGTTAAATGCCACTCTTTAATACATAAAAGTCTTAAGGTATTTGCTGCTGCTATTATTCATATTTTATTGATAATATTCATTATTAATTTATGCATTCAACACACATCTGTTAAACACACAGTGTGGCAGATGGAGGTTCTGCATATATAGTAGAAAATAAGATACACAAAGCCCCTGCTTTCATGAAGCCTCCATTCTGGAGTGGAGAGACAATAAACAAGTAAACAGGATAATTTCAGATTATGGTAAACACTATGAAGGAAATGAAACAGTGGGAAAGGTGGTGAGCTGAGATCTTTTCTTCAATCTAGGGTAATAAACCTTTGGTCAGAGAGAACAGCTAGTGCAAAGTCCCTGTGGCAAAAAACAAGCTTGTCAAGGAGTGGATGAGGAAAGAGAGTAAGAGAACAAGAGATGGAGAAATGTGTTGTATAATCACGTGGAGTTGTATAGACCCTGCTAATGAGCTTAGATTTTTTTCCAGATGCAATGGAATATCACAGTGAAGTTTGAAGAATGGAAGGGATATACTTTCACTTCCTTGTGCACTCTTATCACATATTATCTTTTAACTTTTGTCGTGCACGTCTTTTCCTCTAACGAGAGTGTTCAATCTCTGCAGGTCCTTCAAGTATTTACTGTTGATGCTGCTAATATCGTTGCAAAACCTGCCCCTTTCAAGGCTGTGCTTATACTAACACTTTATTTCAGTTTTCAGCAATGTCAAACTTTCTGAGAGTACTGAGTACACTCAAAAACCCATGAGTTCGGTAAAGTTTCAATTGGCCAACTGAAGTGTGTTTACGTGGTTGTTACACCGTCAAACAACATGACCTGCCCTGCAAGCAACTTGAGAAGTGCCAAAACACTTGTTAGTTGTTCAAAATCTAAAGTGTGCCTTCTTTACTGTTAGGGGTAACTTGATGAGACTTGAATTCCAGCTGACCTTTCGTGCACTTCTCAAAGCAAGACATGCAGAGGTAGGAATAGGAACTGAGGTTTCTGATAAAAACTGACAGACATAGCCATCGCCTTTCCAGTTAAATTTCTTAGGGACTTTGTGCATTTCATCTCCATACGGTATGTGCTCTGAGAATTTTAAGCAAGCAAAGCAACTGTCGAGAAGTTAAAATGAACTCTAACCAAGTGTATCAACTTATACAAAACTGAAATCTGAATGTGTAAGATGGGGGGAGATTTGTTAATAACAAAGCGTATTTTCTGTGACAGCTGAGAGCATGCATCTGGTGTGCGCGATGGATATTTAGACTGTTCTTTAATATCCAAATAAGAGACAATGTGCTTCAGAAACTGAAGGAAAGATCTATAATTCTGTGAAACAAGGCAGGCCAGGAGCAAGACATACGGCTGTTGCCCTCAGGCAGAGTTTACCAGTTCCTACAGTGGGGGTGGGCCCTCGTGCTAGCAAGGGGGGATTAGTTATTAGACAGTGGCCCCAAGGCGCGCCTGCCTCGGAGGAAAGCACTGATGCTGTGATCACACTCCATTACTCCCCGATGTTACTAATGAGCCACATTTCCAAAAGGGAGTGCTCCCTGTAAGTATGCAATTTTATACTCACCAAAATGACCTGAAATTGTACTTACAGATGGAGTGTACTTAAATGGGTCCTACCAGCCCAAGTAGCCAGTTACTCAACCCTTATGCTAGAGATGTTAATGACTCATTGCTCCAAGAATAGTCTGAACAACATGGGTCAGAAGATACTTTAAAATAATTTTACTTAAAAATGTTCCTGCAGAGATGGAGTGTTAGGAGGAAATGGTAGAGTTCCAGTTGCCTGGCACCTACTCTTCAATTTTAAAATCAACAGACATTTTCCAGGCCCTGTGCTAGTTGCTAGGGATACACTAGTGAACAAGACAGAAAGGGGGCACTGTCTTTATGGGGCAGGCATTTTAATGTGAGAGACAGAAAACACACACATGTACAGTAAGGATGTGCAGAAATAAATTTTTTGGACAGTTATACTTAAAAGCCCATCGAGGGAGCCAATAAGAGGTAGAGATTATAAAACAAGTAAATAATCAAATAACAATATTTTACTTAATTTAGGTAAAAAGAACAGGTCTCAAGGAAGAAGTGACCTTTTTGTTGAGATCTAAGATAAAAAGATTTAGTCATGAAAGTATTGGCGTGAAGAAGGTGAGAGCCTTCTAAAAAAAGGGCACAGCAAACATGACAGTGGGCAAGACCTGGATTTATTCTAAGAACTGAAGATGTACTTGAGTATTCAGAATGCACAGGGGTAGAGGAAAGAGCGATACGTGATGGACAGAAAGTCAGATCAGGAAGCGACTTCTTAGCTATGGAAAGACGTTTGTTGTTTAGAATCTAAAGTGTGCCTTCTTACTATTAGTGGTAACTTGATGAGATTTGAATTCCAGCTGACCTTTCATGCACTTGTCAAAGCAAGACATGCAGAGGTAGGAATAGGAATAAGATCAGCATGGGTCAGAAGATACTTTAAAATAATTTTAAATTATTTAAAATGCCAAGCCGTTGAAAGTTTTTAAGTAGGGCAAGAGAGGATCCAACTAGTGTTTCGGAGAGCATGAGTATTTTTTCTACATTTCTCAATACACCTGACATATTGATATAACTTGGAGTCTTGACAAAGCCTATACTGTTCAAAGTTCACAGATTTCAAAGTTTTCGTCTTCTTATACCAGTCATTCTAATATTTGTCTACTATTTGCTATGTAGTAACTATGGATACATAGAGGAGATATAAGCTTACTGTTGAGGGTGAAAGACCACATGAAGATGGAAAATCTTCATCCATGTGACCCATGTTCCCCCAACCTGAAGTTCAGAGACTCTAGGAGTTCAAAGAGAAGGAAGTCCTTGAATCAGAGCATCATGAAAATTTCCTTAAGGAGATTGCTCTGCCTCCAATCTCCAATCCAGGATTCTAGATCAGTCAGCATATTTTAATACATAAATGCTATAGATGTGTAGCTACAAAAGCCCCATATAAATAATGCAGAAGTTTTTTTTTTTTTTTTTTTTGAGACAAAGTCTCACTTTGTTGCCCTGGCTAGAGTGAGTGCCGTGGCGTCAGCCTAGCTCACAGCAACCTCAGACTCCTGGGCTCAAGCAATCCTACTGCCTCAGCCTCCCAAGTAGCTGG
>CAUYSK010086806.1:0-41914 GCA_963575035.1 Avahi laniger | reverse complement strand
AGTTCTCTATCTGGTACCTGGACATACCCAAGGGCTAAATGTAGGTGAACGTGGGCAAAGTCAGGTAGTGTTACGATGTTGATGTGGGCAAAATTAGTGGCAAATGAAGCAGAAAAGTTCTACTTTTTTTTTTTTTTTTTTTGAGACAGAGTCTCATTTTGTTGCCCAGGCTAGAGTGAGTGCCGTGGCGTCAGCCTAGCTCACAGCAACCTCACACTCCTGGGCTCAAGCGATCCTCCTGCCTCAGTCTCCCAAGTAGCTGGGACTACAGGCATGCGCCACCATGCCCGACTAATTTTTTCTATATATTTTTAGTTGTCCGATTAATTTCTTTCTATTTTTAGTAGAGACGGGATCTTGCTCTTGCTCAGGCTGGTCTCGAACTCCTGAGCTCAAACAATACGCCCGCCTTGGCCTCCCAGAGAGCTAGGATTACAGACGTGAGCCACCGCGCCCAGCCCACATTTAGTTTTTAATAGTAACTTACGTGTTTATTCTTTCTATCTCTAAGAGCCAGGTTATGGAATGACATGTGACCCGGTACTCTTGACTCTATGTCTGGTTGTGGGTTTGGAGAGTTATTTTTGTGCTTTCTTAAATGACTTAAGCACTTATGACTATATTTTTGGACAGAATAAATATGGTAGTCAGATATAGTTTTGAGAAGCCAACCAGATTTCTAATCTGGTAATATGATAGTACTATTCATTCTTATAATTGTCTAGACTCACAGCCTTAGAAAACAATACAAGCTCTTATCGAACTCCAAACTTGCAGGATTAGTTGGTGTTCTCTTTTCCTCTGTAAAGAAAATTTGCTGATACCCAAAACACTAATTCTCAAAGAGGGCTGCCCTGTAGTGTGCTCTTTCTTGAGTGTCTGTTCCCACCAGGTGAGATGTGTGCTTTTCCAGACTTTACCATGTTAATTCCCAAACCTGTGTATGCCAGTTGTGCTTATCATTGTTGTTTAATATAATGATTTTAAATATGTACGCAAAAAGAATTGTTTCTGTGAAAATTCATTTGAATACTTTGGAAACCACCTGATAAGAGTCAGTTTCTATAAATGACCGTGGCCAATTTAGGAGTGGCCGAGATAACTGTAAAGGATTTGGAGGATCATAAAAATAAAACTATTCTTACTAATATTTCCAGTTATTCAAGATTGGTGGGTTAAGTTGTGACTTTGTAAAACCTGAGAATCTTATTGGCTCAAAACAATAAGCCACATTCTCACTGTCTGTTGGGGATCAGGTGGGCCCTTAGCTCCGTGCGGTCCTATCCCCACTCAGGACTCCCTGAGGGTCCCTGCAGCAGAGGGAAGGCTGTGCGCCTGAATTCAGCAGCGCGGGGATGTGTGATCTAACCTAGAGAGCCGCAGCGGGTGTCTGTGAGGGGTAACGCAGCCTGCCACACAGTGCTTCCTGGGCGTCTTCACAGCCTCACTATTCTGTAAGGAAATCGGACCTGGAGGATGATGCCTTGAAGATGGCCTGTAAAAGAAAGACCACTGGTACTGCAGGGGACGTACTCTCAAATAAAAGGCTTCGTCACTTTATAGGCCTTAGTTTAAAATAATGTGTTTAGATATGTAACTTTTTTTATGAATTCCAAATTTAACTGACTTAAAAAAAATATCAACCCACCAGTCTTTATGCATTTGGATAAGAGGGCCTCGACTTTATTCTAAACCCTCCTGTCTCTCACACACCCTCCATCAAATCAGTTTCCCACCTTTTATGATAGATTCATCTGTGCTTTCTCTTTGCACTTCTCCTCTTGTTTCATTTCCATTAGCAACACCCTAGTTCTTACTCCTGAACTCCTGGATTTGTGCTCCAGGAGGATTCCCTGCTGCTAGCTTGCAGGGCCTTTATGCAGTTAGAAAAAGGCTCCCTTTGGGGCAGACACAATCCCGTAGGATCACAACTTGATTTCAGTCCCTGTTTTCCCCCTTGGCTGGCCCACTTTTATGCAGTGCACATGCTCAGCAGCGGCACAGGGCAGTCCTTCTCCCTGCATATAGTCGTTCTCCCAACAAATTCAGACTGTCTGTCCCCTGCTTAATCCTCCTTTAAATTTGTTGTCTCTATCCCTGCTCAAAACTGTTTTGGTGATTCCCTGTCCTCCCTGTCCTCAATTTTATTTTCCATCAGACTGTCACCAGTGACTCTGAGTCCCACTTGTTTTCCATCTTGGTGCATTGACATGAGTAATGGCTGCAGCACAGACACGTTAGATAGGCTGTGTGATGCTTCCCTCTCTCCTCACACCCGTTCCCACCACTCCAAAAACTGTAAGCTCCTTAGAGCTGACTCCCGGTCTAAGCCTTCGCTCACCTTTCATCCCAGCTTCTTTGCCCACCAGCGCCCTATACCGTATGCCTCTGCTTAGTCACTGATCTCTGAATATGTTTTGTTTTTCTTGCCTTGAAGTTCTTTTCTGCCTAATCACATCTTACTCGTCCTTCAAGGCCAAGGTCAAGTTTCGCCTCTTCAGCCGTCCTGTGATCCTTCTGTGCCATGATAATAACTTCATTTCTAAACATAAATGCTAATCTCTGTAGTCCTCATTTTGAGGTGAATCGGCTGCCCTGTGGGAGCACCTGTTTTATTGGTTGTATTGCTCTTAAGTATTTTCTTTCCCTAACCAGCCTGCAAATGCCTGGGAAGCAATATCTGTCTCTCATTCTTTCTTCCCTCCGTGCCTGCCCAGTGCCTTGTGTCTGCTTGGAGCACGGGTCAGAGCAGGACATCGTGAACAGAACAGAGCCCGGCATGGGTAATCATATAATACAGTCCTGGATAGGAGCTGAGGCCGCTTCTTCCTACCCACAGGACATTGACCTACTTTTCCCTTCTTATCTGTGTGCAAAATATTTGTTGTACTTAGTGTGTTCTCCCTGTCACAACGAATGTTTGTCTCTCTCTTTCATATGAACTGACTGCTAAAGTGCTAGTTAAATCAGTGGAAAAAACAATGGAGAAGAAAAGTTGGTAAGCAGTTTTAATTTCTAAACTAGGGGGACCTTATAAGTATGTCATTTAAAAAGAAATCTATAGTTTTTCTATCTACCTGTCTACCTACCTACCTATAGAGAGGTAAGCATAAGGTCAGAAATGTAAATTTTAAGTTTCCAGGCTTTTTAATTTGATGATTTATAAATAATAATGTATTTCGAAGCCCTCTTTTGATAAACTACTTGTAGAAGGAAGTGAACTTTTCTTAATCAGGCTTTTACAAGGTAGTTCACTGCTGTATATTTTATTTCTTACCAGAACTTCCCTTGGGAAAATTTGTCGTATGGCTCTATATGTGGCCAAGCTAATTAACTTTAAAAATGGACTTTTGTAAAAATAGCTTTATAGGTTAATAACATGTATGCTACATTCAAGGGGAAAAAAGTGTGTATGTGGTGGGACATTTGTATGTATGTATCTTATATAAATATGTGAAATAACTGCTGTATCCTACAGAGCTTTTGGAAATTAGCAGATTAACATTTATAAATGTAAATTATGGTGTCTTTGATTTTTATTGTAAGTAATGCTTCCAACGTTAGAAAAACTAGAAATTGACCCAGAATATTTCCAAATTCTAGTTGTTGATTTTAATCATTGTAGGTGAAATAATCCACTGTGGTGATTTAGTTATTTTCTTTAAAAATTCTTCTTAAATGACAAAGTAGTTTTGCCTTCTCAATTTACATTATCAGTGTCTTTTTTGGAACATCTTAACTATTTTTGTTTAATCAATTCTCAACTAATAAACATTCATGAAATCCTAATGTAAATGTATAAATCTTTCTCCCTTTGTTTACATAGTTTATCAGACTTTAGTTTAGTGGATAACTGCTTGAGGAAGCTTCTGAATTTTTATTATTCTAAAAAACTTTTTTTTAACCACAGTACAAAGGCATTACCAAAGCTGCACTGTTGAGTAATGCATATTTTTCTCTTCCTTTATATATAGATTTCTTAATTTGTAATCTTTAGACTCCTTTTTGCTTTCATAACTAGAAGAATTTTTAAAAATAGCAGATGCTATTTTGTGGCCAAGCATGTAGTTACCAGTAAACACACAGAACGCGTTCACATGTGTCCACATGGCTGCACTTGTCCACCTCATTCCGTGCCTCTGCTTTTGTGCTGTGTGTGGTTATACTCTTAATACACTTTTTTTTTGATGGTCACAAAAGAGAGCTGCTTTCCTTTGCCTCTGAGTAAATGTCATTGAGAAAGATTTTTGTGGGCTGGCATTTGCTGACTTTTTGGTTTTTAACATTCTTTATAACCAGACCCGGGTTGCATGCTCACCCCAAAATGGAGGAGCTCAGTCTTTCCGGAGTGGAGCCTTTTTTGTTGAGTCAACAGTGATGGAAGGTGGGACAGGATCTTAGGGAGATGATGTGTTATGTACCTTTGTGCCCAAGGTCTCCCTGTGAGCTAACTGTAGAGCTGGGGCTGCAACTTGGATCTTCTGGGTGTTTTTCCACATCCACTGTGCTGGTCATTCTAACGTCTGTGGTCTGTTGCAGGATGCCAAAACTGCAGTTTTCCTGAGGGATAACTCGCTTCCTTACCCCAGGAACAAGAAGAGTGCACTAACTTCAGTACATTTCTCCCCTTTGTCACTAAAAAGAGTCTGAGGATGGGAAGGCCCATGTTTTTAAAAGAACGTAGTTACACCTCAGTGTATTCCAGGCTATTTTATGTGAGTGTCTTGTTCAGCCACTTGTCTTCCAGAACTGATCTGGAGGGGCCTCCAAACTGATGGGTACAGGAAACCCAATGTGCGTGCCTACCAGGTGCAAATCGCTGGACTTTTAATTGCAGTGAGGGAGTACCTTGGGTTATGGGATGATCTGATCAAGTATAAAGAGAACAGAAAGAATGAACCTACAAGTCGTGTAAGCAGGGGGAGAGGGCAAGGGACAAGACTTGGGCGAGAATATTAACACATGGAATGAGATTGGGACCCTCTGATTACTAAAGCTGATTCATTTGGAAGGGAGGTTTGTTTTCCTCTGGTGGCTGTATTCAATTTAATAATCACTAGTCTTTGGCGTCTGTGCACCCGCCAGGAACAAATCAGAGCTATAGGGATGTGCCAGTTACATTTGAGCAGTTTTACATTCACCTCGGGGTTCCAGGGTCTCAGCTTTGCCAATCTAAACACATTCGACTTCTCGGAATTTTTTTTATCTGTCTCGAGGGAACAAATTGAAAAGTCTTTGGGTTATAATTAACACGTTCCTCTGTACAGCTGAGTTTGTGTTTCTGGATGTAACAGTGGTTTATAGTTTTTGGCTACCTTGTCCCTCAGGAACTCGTAGCTCTTTTCAGACGTTAGCTCATTAATTCTGGTAACAGTGTGAGCCGCGTAGCACGACACCGGGTTCTCTCCTAAAGCCAGTGCTTGACACCCATTCACGACCTTCTAGGGTTGTGGCAGGTGCAGGGTCCAAGGTGAGGGGGTGGAGAGGGAGGCAGGGCCTTGGGGGATGGCAGTGCTCTGAAGTTGCCCTGCTCTTTGACAGCCGTTCCTGCCCTGACCTGCGGAGCCTCCTCCAGGCAATGACTGTAGGGGACAGTGATGTTGGCCGCATTTCCTCCTCAGGGGTTAGAATTCCATGGAAGGTCGATTGCAAATGAGGCAGCTCTCTAGGTTAGTTACACACTCCCCACAAGACAGGACGGAAGAATCGGTAAGCTCTTCAGGGTCAGAAGAAGTGGGAATTTGGGAAGGGAGGAACTCATCTGGCCATTGTGCTCTCAGTCAGTCCACATAACAATCCTGTGGAAGGATGTTGTCATCCCTGAGTTTTTAGAGCAGAAATTTGAGTTCCAGAGGTGAATTCCCTTGGATTTGAGACTGGCTCTGTGGTTCAACAGCCTGTGCTGTACCCTATTGGGGTGGATCAAAAGGGTCCTCTTTTGTGGTAAACTATTGCTACAGCCTTCTGTAATGCAGACATGCAGCTTGTCTTTAAAAAACCGCGGGGTGCTGTGAAGAGTTTGGCAACTTAGGAATTACATCGAAGGGTGTGCTTAAGGTGTGAAAGACCATTCTCGGACCAGTCAGGAAAGCTTCATCCTCACCCTGGCTCTCCCAGAAACCAGATGTGCGACACCTCCTGGGGCCACTGCTTCATCTGTTAAAAGAGGTTTTGCCTGGGATCCTAAGGTCTGAGTCCTTGCTCTTTAATTATAAACAAAGGCACTTTGAAATTTTGCTCATAGATCAGAAGACAAAGGTGGTAGGTAGTAATCCAAAGCGTTCCGTGTTGTCATAACAGCCACTGTTATTTTTGACTCAAAAATCCTTCTAATTTCTCTCGATGCTATATTTGTCAAATTCACTTTCCACAGGTGGAAAAAACTTTTTTCCCATCACTTTACGAATTGTAAAGTTCTGGGTGCTGTCTTTCAATCCTTGATAACTGGCCTGTGCCTGGGATGGGAGGGTATTAGCAGTTGAGCTCCTAGTTGATGGCTTTTGTTGGTAAGGCCATCCTTTCCATACCCAGAAAGAAGGAAACCTTGGCCTTGACCCCTGGTGGCCTACGTAGAGGTGCTCTCTGGGGTGTTAACCCTTAGGTAACTAGAATGGTGAATTAGTTGCCCCTCTCACTCATAGAGCTTTTTAAAGTTAGTGTCAGGCTTTATGGTATTATGGGCTTCCACTTGCTTGTATCTGTTTGTTTATTTTCACTCCCTGTTCAAATCTATTTGATTTCCTTACTGCCTATTAATTTAATATCCTTTGGATTATCCAGAGTTTGAACACAAGGCAACAACATACTGTATGGAAATTGCCCAGTAGTTGTGCCTGTTTCTTGCCTAATCCAAGATCCTAACAAAAGCCCTCCTTCTAGCAATCCATTAGATATTTTTAGCAGAAAGCTTTAGAGGAAGGGGGGGGCCTCAATATGTAGTTGGCTTTAACAGTGGAATAAAAGATTGAAAAGTGAGATGACTGTAATTTGTGAAGTAAATGCCATGAATAGACACACCTTATATAAATTTCTCCAAGCAAGTGTGTTGGTAGGAATGAAAATCAGCATCACTTGAACCTTTGCACAAATGCCTGTCAGGGCCTGTTTTCTCTTGTACTTTGGGGAATGCTACAAAGTACCCCATGTGGTTCTGTGTGGCCCACTAGCCCCCTCTCTTTCGAGAGTCATGCTACTTGAGTAAAATGTTCTAAAGAATCCAGTTTTTATTTCACTTGCCCTTTAGGTTGGTGGATACTGAGAAAGCGTTTTGTCCTTTGGTTTCTAACTTGAGTCTTTCGTGAAGACGTTCTTGGTGTGTCATCTGAGGCTCTCTGATTATCCTTTGCCAGTTATTACCTGGACAGGGAGGGTGAAGATGATGGAAATGGTCCTGGACGGAAGAATGGGCTGTGTCTTTCCAGTGTACATTCATTCTTTTACTCTACACACCAGGACCCTGGGTGTCAGCCACTCTGCCAGGCAGTGGGGCCTTTGCATGTTGAGAACTCAAGCCTCCCTTCTCCAGGGGGGAACAGACAAGCAGACTAACAGCTGTGAGGGAGGTATGTTGGCATAATAGTCTGATAAGGCTGCTGTAGCAAAATACCATAGACTGGTGGTTTAAGCAGCAAACATTCATTTCTCACAGTTCGGGAGGGTGGGAAGTCCAAGACCAGGTGGCTGGCAGGTTCAGTTTCTGGTGAGGACCTCTTCCTGGCTTGCAGATGGCTGCCTTCTAGATGTGTCCACACATTGCAGAGAAAGAGCGAGTTCTGGTTCCTCCTCCTCTTCTAAGGACACTAATCCTGTCGTGGGGGCCCTACCCTCCTGATCTCATCTAAAACTAATTATCTCCCAAAGACTTCACGTCCAAACATCATCATGTTAGGGGTTAGAGCTTCAACATATGAATTTTGGGGGGACATAAGCATTCCGTCTATACAGTTGGCTTGCTCAGAGCACACTGCCTGTGATGAATGGCTCTTCACACTGGTTTAATTTGGGGGGATTTATTTAAGACAAGAAGCTCAGCTGAACCTCCCGAGGGCCTACAACTAGAGCTACTCTCAGCATGTAAAGCAGCTGTTGTGTCTGCCCCACATGGCCTGTCATCGTGCTTCATTCCTCTTTTCAGACAGGCTTCCTCTGTGGGAGCCTAGCAAGGCTCCCCCGCATGACACCCCGTTCCCGGGATCTCCATGAACTTCTGTTCTGGTGTGTGCAACCGACTGCCTGTAGTCTCTGTGTCCTGATGCCAGCCCCTTCCTTGGAAGCTGCCATTGTTTTGGACGGTGTGTACCCTCAGCTCCGTTAGCTGTGGCCTGGTTGAGGGTGTCCTTGGAGGCCTTGGCACTTTTGCCTATTGTAAGAAGTTTGCCTTAGGGTAGGGGAGCTTCTCAGGGGAGAGATGAGAAAGCAATAGTCAGACTCTGGAGCCATGTTTTCTCTGCTAAGGAATTTTTTTTATTATGATAAAATATTTATAACATAAAATTTCGATTTTTAACTTTTTTTAAGTGTACAGTTAGTTCAGTGGCGTTAAGTACATTCACATTCTTGTGCAACCATCACCACCGTCCATCTCTAGAGCTTTTTTTGTCATCCCAGACTAAAACTCTGTACCCATTAAACAGTGACTCCCTAGCGCCTTGCAACCACCATTCTTCTTTCTGTCTCTATCAATTTGACTATTCTGGGTACCTCATATAAGTGGATCATACACTATTTGTCCTTTTGTGACTCGCTTATGTCACTTAGCATAATGTCTTCAAGATTCATCTGCGTTGTAGCATGTGTCAGAATATCCTTACTTTTTAAGGGTGAATAATGTTCCATTTTGCATACGTACCACATTTACTTTATCCATTCGTCCCTCGATGGACACTTGGGTTACTTTTAACTTTTGGCTATTGTGAATAATGCTGCTAATGAACATGGGTATACAAGTATTTGTTTGAGTTCCTGCTTTTCATTTCTTCTGGATATATACCCAGAGAGTAATTGCTGGGTCATATGACAACTCTGTGTTTAATTTGTTTTGAGGATCTGCCAAGGAATTGCAATATTGGTTTAAAACACTGGAGAGTTATTAAAGAATTTGAAGCAGGGTATGCCTGATCAGATTGTGATTTCAAAAGGTGACTTGGATTATGTGGCACAGGGATGGAGGAAAGGAAGGGCTGACGGAGCCTGTGGTGGCCAGACAAGACAGAGAGACCGCTTAGAAGGCTGTTGAGGGAAGCGGTGGAAGTGAGAGTGATAAAGGCGATACAGTCAGTGAGCCAGGTTGGATATGAAGAGAAGAAGTAAGAAAGAGGGAGAATCAAAGATAACAACCTGGGTCATTTTGGGGATTTAGGGAGAATAAGAGGTTTTTCTTGTTGTTATTGTTGTTTTGTTTTGTTTTTTGGTATTTTGGTGTTGGGTAGTAGATGATAGAAGCTTTGGACACGTATTGAGATGTTCGACACAGCCAAGTGGTAGAGATGGTTGGTGGGCAGGCTGTTGATAAATGTGGGTTGCTAATTTGATTAAATCTTCGTGCTCATCTGCATTTTCTGATTTTTTCTGTAGTGAACATGTATTACTTTTGATCATTAAAAAGGTTTTGAAATCTCAAAGGTGGCCTGTTTTCTTGCCTCTCCTACTGGACTTTGAGCTCCTGGGCGGTGGTGTGGGGAGGGGAGGTACCATGATGTTCTGTGTGTTTTTAGCACTTTACACAATGCCAGCAACACAACAGGACTCAGTACTGTAAGTGCCGGTTGAACTGAATTGAATGGAAATTTAATCTAACCCCTCTCAGAGACGTGAGATTTGGTGCTGTTGTAAAAGACCTAGGAAGGAAATTCCAGTTTTTCTCAATCACTTAGCTCATTATATTAGGTACTGAACCATGTCCTGTATAGGCTCGGCCCCTTTTTATGCCTTTGTTTTGCCTTCAGGATTTGTTGAGAGTTATTTTGTTCATGAAATCTTGCCACATTGGCCCCGTTTTCTTACTTAAATGTGTTTCTCATGTTATTCTTAAAAGCATTAGTGATCTCGTTGGGAGCCAAGTGGCTCAATTCTGTTTCCTGTCCTTTGTTGATAATATGTTTTTGGAAGAATGGATCAAAGTGGCTTGAAACCACAGTCATTATTTTGCCTTCTGGTCGGCTGTGAGGGAACCAACCCTTGGCAGCTGTGAAAAGTGCATTGTTGTGTGGCTCAGTTGTCAGTTGTAAATTTGCATACTTGTTTTCCCTTTGTATATCACTGAATGGCTACCATGTGCAAGAGGCTGGGCACTATGCTTTCAGGGAAATAAAGATGAATAAGACGTGATTCTTGACACCAAAGGAACTGATTCTCCAGAAAGTGTGCTGTCTTGCATACATGACCACCATACAGGGAGGTTAATGTGTGAAACTGGAGTCAGACAAAAAACAATTGTTGCTATGGTAGGAAGACTTCCTGTAGGCCTGCATCTGATATATATTGCTAATGATGTTATAATATACGTGTTTTAAAAGTCATCATTTATAATTACTAAAGCAATAGGTAACTGCTTTCACGAAGTTTTCCTGCATGTAACTTTTGGCTTTGCTTTAAAAGTTCCTTCAAATTTTAAATTATGTTAGTGACTTGATATTAATTCTTATCAATCATTGGAACCTCAGATCTGATTTGTGAATATTCTTTCAAATTCTACAGTAAAAGCGTTTCTACTTAAAAATGTATGTTTGTTCTCAACTGTGGTACTCTGAGAACTTTGAATTCAATGGAGGACCACCAGATAAAATGACATTTATTTCAGTTTATCCTCCATCTCGTCTTAGTTATTATTAAACTATTATTAAGTTAATTATTAATTTGGAATAACTTCACAGTATTATTTTGATATTGAATAGTGGAATGACCATGCGCTTTACATGGCTGTGCTGTTTTGTCTAGCTATCTCTGTATGGGGGTGCTAACAGCTTGGGGAATGTTGATCTTTGACATTCGCAACTACAGATGACGTTGACATGGTAGGTGGCCTGTAATTTAAGGTTAGTGACTGGGTAGACTTATATTTAAATGTTAGATGGCCATTTTAAGATGACATAGGATGTTTATGTTGCATTCTCTTGGATTTTGAGGAAATTTTGAAATGATGCTTTCAATACTTTACAGTAGTTTAACCCTGCAAAAGATGCCAGTAAATGAATTAGCGTATGTTGAAATATAGATAGTAATTTTGGAAGTTCCTGAGATGAGAGTAGGTAGGGGAAGAAACAGTTGCAATCATATATTTTGTTTTTCTTGGCTGGACAAACAGCTGGAAAGAGCTGACACGGCCATGGAGTTGCCTGGCACCAGTTGGTAGGCTGGTGGCTGGCCTAAATCGCACCCTTAGATAGAACTCTGCTTCCGGGCTCTTCCCTGGCTCCTTTGAAGGCTCCCGCAGCCATTGTGTTTTGTAGATTGCCTTTGCCAAGTTTAGGAGAAACAGGTTAGGTTTTACATAGCAATGAACATGTAACAGTGGTATAATACTATATGTTAGGCACAGTACTTAGTTTCATGTCAGTTAGGAATCTTTGTTGCTGGCAAGGCAGGACGGGTATAGAGACTCACAGAATTGCGGAGGTGGGAAGACCTGGAAGGATATATGCAGGCCGGGGAGGTAGACAAGGAAGCAAGGAAGGGCCGGAGGGCTGGGCAGCAGGATGCATAGCAGAAGCTGTGTTGCAGGAGTACCTGGTCCTCGTGCTGCCACCGCTGCTTTCACCTCCCAGGAAGATGTGATTGGCTGCTCAGAAGCCACGTTCCCACTTTCTGCCTGTCTTGGAGTGGAAAGAGAACAGATCTGTCTCCTTTGGGTTCTGTAATGGAAATTGGGTACTACCTCTCACAAGATTACATATAACTGGGGACTCCCTGGAAGGGAGATCAGGTGCACATAGGAACGGGAATGTGTATGGGCTAGACAAAATAGGACATCTGTGTGAAGTGCTGGTCATTCCGCTATTCAATGTCAAAATGAATTTTTCTCAAACTCACTAATGTTGCAGACACAAAGTCCAAGTCTCAGGGCACACCAGGCTGTGGTTTAGTCAGCTGTTTTACTGTTACATAGAAAAGGTGATCATCTTGCCAGTCCTGCCCCCCACCCTGTGCCTGAGATCAACCAGTTTTTGCTTTTTAGTGTATTTAAAACACTCCATTTCCTGGTACCTGTCTCTTTTATTAGGTAAGATGCTTTCTGTTGCAAATAATAGAAAATCCACCTTGAACAGCTTAAACAATAAAGAGAACTAATTGGCTTACATGACTGAAAACTTGAGAGATGGGGTGTGGGCTTCAAGTGCAATTTGATCCGGAGGCCTGGGATGTCAGCAGGGCTCCGGCACTAATAATTCTAGGTAATTTTCTTGCCCTGCCCTCCTCCATGTGTACTCTTCCTCTTTGGACCAGCACCCCTATGAAAGCAGAGTTGGCCACAGCTGTTCCAAGTGTCACATCTGGAAGTCACGCCATCCAGAGGTAGAGATGCTACTATTCCAAGCCAAAGCCTCGAGCTCAGTTACTTGCCCAGCCTTGAATCAGTTACAGTGGCTGGGAGATGGGAATGTGTTGATTGACTTAGCCTAGATCACGTGCTAATTCTTGGAGCATGGGGTAGCATTGCCTTCCCCAGAACCACATGGATTCCCCCGGGGGCTTTTGGGAAGGGAGAAGGTAGATACACCCATAGTAGGTATCAAACAAAAAGTATCCCCAGTGCTCTGCATACGTTCTCATTTCGTTCTCCCTGTAACCCCATGTGAATTCTACTGATGGTTGGTTTATGGAAATGTTGAGTTAACAGGCTCCTTCAGAGAAAAAAACAAATGGATTCTTTTGGTGGAGCAAATATACCAACTGATTTCACTGAGATGTCAAAGTGAACCAAACCAAGATTGGAGATGGTGGTCACCATATGGGAATCCAATCCATTTTTAGGAAGACGTGGAAGTACCACCACACCATTTTCTTACTGCCTTGTTTTTACGTTGAGAATGAAGGAGGCTGTCACCATATCCTCCTCCAAAGTATAATACCTAGATGCTAAAAAGCTAAAATATAAAACTCTGCTTGAATGACTAAATGAATCTTGGCGTCACCTTTTCGGTTTGGTTTGCAAAAGTTACTCTGAGATTTTTACTTTTTACCAACTGCCTATAAATCATCATTTGTTTTGCCCACTACTCTCCTTTGGATTATAAAGTTGGGATAGAGGTGTAAAAATTAGAACTCATACAAACTTTCTTGGAATTTATATTGGAAAAGATGGTAAAGCAGGTTTAATTACAGAGAGAGATTGGCTGCTTAATTATTGTTACCTGCAGTGGGGCAGGCCTTGGTGTCTTTCTGCAGCTGTTTCTATAAATAGACTCTATACAGGAATCCGCCCCAGGGCAGAGAGTTCCTAGTCAACCTCTTTGCTTAATTTAAATTGCTGGTTTGAGGTAGTTATTTTCGAAACCCTTCTCAGGTTGACTTCCCCCTTAATCCCTAAGCCTTATTCCCTCATCTGCCAAATTATATGTAATGCATCGCAGCTAGAGTGCTTTTGGCATTACTTGAGTCTGAGAACTTGAAATTTGATTTGAATGTTAATTTATTGTGACAAAGGTTGGGCACTCTTGGTCCTATTCCTGTGCACGTCTGTCTGTGGACTTTGGCGCCGCTGTCTCCCTGGCTCCTGCTGCATCTCCAGAGCAGAGCAGTTTCTCCCATCCCCACAAATTTTGTTCTGAAACAGAGCCTGGCCGACTTCAAAATGCAGGAACCCATTCTTTGGGCCACCATTGTTGGGTTTGAGTGATGTCTGGGACTATTTATTCCAGATGTAGTTGGTATCAAATTAAAAATACATAAATTAACAAAAAAATTATTCTATTCTTCTTTTGAGTATTAGTTCCTTATTTGGTTGTTCTTATTTATGGGAGATCCTCTTGACTTCATCTTAGTCTCTCTTTTTTAGCTTTTCAGAGGCCCCCTAATTTTTTTTAGTAGGGTCAAAAAGAAAAAAGGATATGTTTGTGGATTTGTATAAATTGCTAGTAATTAATAATGAATTGCTTAATTACTAGCCAGCCCTTCCCAGTTCTCTTTAAAACAGACCAACTAAATGTTGTTTCCATTGCTTCTAAGAGACCTCTTGGATGTTCTCGACTAGAATAGGAGTCCATTTTTTTTATTTAACTTGCTGTGACATAAACAAGCAGACCAGCCTATTTATGAAGGACATAGTATGCTTGGGTGACTCCTTAATAGAAAAAAATCAAATGTACTTTCCACTCAATATCAGGGGCATGTATATATGTAAGTATTTATTAGTGTTCTGAAAAATTATTCAGTATTAGTATGCTGAGGTCATATAAAACTGACTTCTGCAGTGGAAACATTTAGAGAGAATAGCCCAGATGAATTTAGTTTTATCATTTTACCATTTGACTCTGGTCATATTAGAGGAAGTAACACAAACATGTATGTACACATACATGCAACATACATGCACACATGCACTCCAATGCCAACTTTCATTCTAACAAACGTGCCACTTTCCTATGTTCAGATATTTGAAAGAATTTTAGTACTTTTGACAGTGATCAGATTGGAAGCTTTGGGGACTTAGTGTTTCACTGTTGGCTGACACCATACACATTAGTAATGGGGTAGAATGCTGCCTTTATAATGTGCCTGTTTCTACTTGGTACACTTTTATATCTAGCCAAAGGGAAACTGTAGTATTTCTGGTCTGTGCATGTTAATTTGATTTTGCTGTTACACTGGCACATCTGTTGAAATGAAAATTAAGAATATGGAGGTCACTCTTGGCAAGTTATGTCATATTGGCAACCTCTGATTTACAAGTAGGTTGTGTTCTTTTCTTTATATGTCCGTTTTGAGTACCTGGAATGAAATTTCCTCCCATAGATGCGATGTTGTAAGTGGCGATTGGGTTCTTTCACACCAAATACAAAACACTCTTAAGTAACCATAGCAAGTTTCTTAATCTCTCTGAGCTTCAATTTTCTTGTCTTAAAATGAGGCTAACAATACCTACCTTAGAGTTACTGTGAGGATTAAATTAATTAATGCATTAAAGTTCTTGGGGGAGTATCTGATAATGTGGCAAGTAACCAATAAATGTTAGCAGCATTACTTTTCAAAACATTATTTCTTGGGAAAATGTTTTCTGAATTTCATCATGGAATGCTAGAGGATATGTCTTGAAGGAAGCAGGTTCACAGTCTGACATTGGTATATAAGGCCTGGGGGAAAGGGCTGGGTTGGGTTTTTTTGCTGGAGTTTTGCAACTCTCGGCTGGAGAGAAGGGATCGTTTAAAGAAGAAAACAAAGATCATAGCTTTCTAGTGGCTCCTTCTGTAAGTGGCCTTTGCTTGGGATGAGAGACTGGGAAGGAGCTTCATTTGTGGCAGCAGGTTGGCAAATGGGGCGGCCAAGTCAGCAGCTTCTGATGTAGTTTGCAGGGAGGGGAGATTCTGACATCTCGTGAGGCAGGTGAGGGGCGTTTGGAACTTCCAGTGTTTCATTTATCAGTAGTGCCAAGAAGCCATCAAAATAATTTTGCTCATTTAAATTGACCCCTTTTCCTCTCTCCTGCAGTGGGAGACCATGGCCAAAATGGAGGTGAAAACCTCACTTCTGGACAATATGATTGGCGTTGGAGACATGGTTCTTTTAGAACCTCTCAACGAGGAGACCTTCATCAACAACCTCAAGAAGCGTTTTGACCATAATGAAATATATGTGAGTATACACGAAGATCATCTGGGGTGTTAGATTTTGTATTTTAGGGCAGACTGCTGGCTTTTCTTTCTCAGACTTTCCATTTTTCTCTGTCTCTTAGAGTCCAGAAGTATTAATATTTGTACCCTCAGAAAGAGTTTTGAGCATTTGGCACATAAGTAATATTGATTAGTTAAGTGAGTCTGCTTTCCAAATGGTGCTTATAGAGCATCAGCTGTGTGCAAAGTATCAGATATTGGGGACATTCTAAAGCATTCTTAGCTTCATTTTTCGTTTTTGTATATGGCATTATACTTTTGTATGGCAGGACTTGACTAGTTCCAAATCTCCAGAGACCAAGCACATATTCTTATCTGGTAGTTTTTTCTGTCCCTACTAACTACAAATGTCAAGAAGGTTCATGTCCTTTTTTTAATAGTTCGCTGCCTTGCATTTTAATGAGTAGCTTCTCAAGGATAACTTTGGATAATTGATTTCTTTATGAAATAGCGATCATAATCTAGGAATTGAACTTCTCATGCTTCTCAGTTCATATTGTTGGAGGTGCGGGAAGGTTGATGGTAACATGAGACATGTGAATACCGCTTTGGGAATATTAATTTGATAACTGGATACTAAACTGAGGTGTAAGTGCTGATCCAAGGCCAGGTGTGGTGACTCACACCTGTAACCCTACCAATTTTGGAGGCCGAGGCGGGAGGATTGCTTGAGGTTAGGAGTTCAAGACAAGCCTGAGCAACATAGCAAGACCCTGTCTCTAAAAAAAAAAGAAAAGAAAAGAAAACAATAATCCCAGCATAGTGGTGCTCGCCTGTAGTCCTAGCTACTCAGGAGGCTGAGGCGGGAGGATCACTTGAGCCCAGCAGTTTGAAGCTGCAGTGAGTTATGATGACACCACTGCACTCCAGCCTGGGCAACAGAGTGAGACCCTGTCTCAAAAAATAAATAAATAAGTAAATAAATAAAGTGCTGATCCAAATGGAAAAGGTAGAAAATGCTGCTGCACAGCAGGGAGGTGACATTGTTTGGTTTGGCAGTGTGGCCTGGTGTCACATTCCCTCCAAGTGTAGCAGTTCTGTTTTCAGGTGGGAAAACCTGACGATTCTCCAGCTTTAATTGAAAGCGTGGTCTGATATCAAATAAAAGACAGACTTTGAACATTGGTCTTTGAGATGGAGATAGGAGAAATCAATTATATTCTAACTAATGTTGCTGATCATTTTTCTTTTGGGCTCTAAAAAGCACAATTCACTTTTAGATGAATTGAAAATAGGATGGAGAGTAGAACATTACGTGCATTCAGATACCTCATTTGTTGTGGCCACTAAAAATAAAACAATCCCCTTTTTAACAAAATGCCAAGTGTTAACATTCATAAGTCTTTGGCAGACAAAATGTCTGGGTTTCAGCCCTACATAATTTTATTTTCTAAATTATTTTTGGAATGCCCTTTCTGGTTATAAAACAAAAGCAGAAAATTGATTTTAGTTTCTAGTTATTCACATCAATTAATGTTTTCCATGATATTTTAGGGCTACTATTTCCATGAGATATGTGCCTTCCTTTTATAATGTTAAACAAACGTCATGTTGATGAGCTGCGCATTCTCTATTTTTTAAGTGAAAAAAAGCAGATTGTAGAGTAATGTGTATAGTACAATCCTATTTTTTAAAACAAATGGGGATTGGGGAAGAGCTGAACACAGTGGCTTACAACTGTAATCTCAGCAACTCAGCAGCCTAAGGTGGGAGGATCGCTTGAGGCCAGGAATTTGAGACCAGCCTGGGCAACATAGCAAGACCCTGTCTGTAAAAAAATTAGCTGGATGTGGTAGCATGCGCCTGTAGTTCTAGGTGTTCATGAAGCTGAGAAAGGGGGACGACTTGAACCCAGGAGTTCAAGGCTGCAGTGAGCTATTGTCTTGTTACTGCACTCCAGCCTAGGTGACAGAATTATAAGAGGAAGGCACATTTTTTTCTTTTTTCCTCAAAGAAAAATTGGGGAGGGGTGTGAATGTGTACATGTTTGTGTGTATTTGTATGCACACACAGAAATATATGTTACTTTTGTGTACACGATGGGGTGGAATGGGGCGTGGGAACAGAAAGGGTTATTCTTTCAGACCTCTGCATTTTTGGACTTTAAATATTGCTTTTGTAATTAAAAAATGCTGCACGATAAATTTGATTACCATACTCCCTAGCCCCACATGTCATGTATCTTACCCTTGGGAAATCTATTTCTGGCTCTTATTCTGATAATACTCCTGCTTTGCTTTTGTTCATGGGTTGCCACAAAATTGTTTAGCTTGATGCCCAGGGCTAAGTTAATATGACATGCAGCATTTTACTGTTTTGTCCTTTGCTTTGTTTTTTAATTCTTTCCCAGCAACTGAAGATGTAGTTTAAAAAAATCTCTTTTATAGTCTCTCTATTATACTAGAAAAGTGGGTGACCATTTAGGGTGATCCATCGTGCAAGTGCATTGAACAGTCATTTGTAGGTTCAGAGCCATGGTTGCTAAGAGGGCTAGTGAACAGAAGGACCCTTGCCATCCATCTACTCTTCCTCTCCGCCCCCCCCCCACATATTTAGAAATAAAAAATAATTCCTACCTTCGCAGCGCTCTCATGAGGGTTTGCGTTGCCTCTGGATATGAGGTACCGATGCTCTAGAGCATTCACAACCCTTAGGGAACCTCTGGATCTACAGCTAGCTGGCTCATTCTGTCATACCAAACCTGAAGCTCTGTGCAGGACGAGGCTGCTGGGAGCTAGTCAGAAGTGTCAGGATGTTCGTTGTAAGTAACACCCACCCCAGCCTGCGTTAAGCAGTATGAGGAGATTTATTCACTTGTATACCTGACAGTCTGTAAGTAGTTCTGCTTTCATAATTGGTTTGATTTTGCAGCTCGCTGATACCACCAGGGACTTTGTTTCCTACTGTCTGCTTTACCTTCCTTGGCTGTTACTTCGTTCTGAAGCTTCGTAGTGGCAAAGCAGCTGCAGCATTCCACGCGTTGCATTCGTAGGCCGTGCTGTCTAGAAGAAGAGACGGTGCTCTATTCTAGCACTCCAAGTCAGAGTCTGAGATTTACCCTGGTTAGGCCGCGTGAGTCACACACCCTGCTGAAACCATTGACTGTGACCAGGCGGTGAGAATGAGCTGAGTGGCCTAAGACAATGGCTTTTAGGATCAGGGTTGGGCCAGCTTTGTTCAAGGGAGATGGGCAGTGTGTGAGAAGGGGATACCCAACCACTTACTTCTGTCCATGTGCTAGGAGGAGGGAAAGGGCCGTGCATGCTGAGGAGCCCACCTGCTGTACAGCCCTCACCGGTTTGGTGGGGAACTCGGTAATGAAGTGGCGTTGTTGATGTTGATGCCAGGCTAAAGGACTTGCCCCTGGGAAGCGTTTGTTGCTTGAGCTCTAGGCTTCTAGTGCACCAAAGACATGCTTCTTAGACTCTTCTCCTGGTGAGCTGCTAATGGCAGAGAAGAGTAAATAGCTTCTCCAGGCTCTCGGGAGCATACTTGAAGTCTGTTTGCTTCAGGGAAATTTTGCTGAAATCTTTGCTTCCAAAAGTAATTCCAAGTTTTATTCTGATCTCTAATGCCAACCTTTTTGGCACCAGGGACTGGTTTCATGGAAGACAATTTTTCCACGGACCCAGGTCGGGTTGGAGGGGCGAGGTGGTGAGTGATGGAGAGTGGCTGTAAATACAGATGAAGCTTCGCTTGCCCACCACGCACCTCCTGCTGTGCGACCAGGTTCCTAATAGGCCGTGGACCAGTGCTGGTCTGTGGCCCAGGGGTTGAGGACGGCAGTGCTAATGCATATGGGTTTGTTTTGGTCTAATGTACTCTTTGCAACCCTTTTTTGAGTAAGACGCATGCTCCAGGAATATCTGTTCTTTGCTCTCAGGCAGGTTCACACGCTTATTTAAATAGCACCGAGTTGGTTCATAGCTGTTTGTGGCTGGGTTGGGTCTCTAAATCTGGGACAGTTGCAGATGTTGCTGGGGTCTTTGCAGTTAGGGCTGTGGAGATGGAGGGGGATCAGACGAGAGGAGACAGAGGGAAGTGTTGGGCGGATGGGGTGACACACAAAGACAGAGACTCTGCTTGCTTTTGTTCCTCCCTCTTGCAGAGTGCAGTTCAAGCTGGGCCCAGCTGCAGGATGTGCCGTTTGCTCTGGCAGGCTCTTTGCGGGGCCACTGGCTGGGAAATGCTGGTCGTGACATTCCCGAGCACTGCCTTTCTGCACGCTTTCTGTCCTTTGTCAGACCTTCCTCCGGCCTCCTCAGCCCGCCCCCAGCCCGGCTGGAATGGTGGCAGGACTTCATGTGGACTTTTATTGCGATGTGGGAGCTGGCAGAGCTGAGGTCCAGCCAGACATGTGCTGTTTTTAGAGGGACTGGTTGGGACTGTGGTTCTGTTCAGGAACAGGAAAGCTGCAATTTAGGTGAGAACAAGGCCCAGGGCAAATTTGGAAACTAAAGAACCAAGGTGTCTGTTCTCTGGCAAGAAGTATTTTTGGTGCTCGCCAGTAAATTTAGTGTGTTTCTATCTGAATTGTCAGGTTGGGGATCATTGAGATATAGGGGTCTGAACGAGTCCAATTTTAGGAGCTTATGTTAAATCAGTTTTAGTTGTAAGAGTGACTACCTAGAAGTCTAGGAAAAATTGCCTTATTTTTTAGAAGTTAATGCTAGAATTGGGATTCCCAGAAGGGATGGGATCAGATAGTTTTATGAAATATGCTCAAGACATAAATACTGTATATTTAGTTTAAAATATTGCAGAATTAATGAAAATAATACTGGTTAAACATATTTATTTGACATTTCAAAAACACTTTCCATTTATACATACAAAAATCCTACCTTGTGAGTATAATAAATATTCCTGGGAATTTGGCATAAGTGGTTTATTAGTTTTCTCTTGCTGCAAAACAAATTGCTACAAACTCAGTGACTTATAGTAACATACATTTATTATCCCCGAGTTGAGGCCTGGCTTAGCTGGGTCTTCTGCTGAGGGTCTTCCCAGGCTGTGGTCCAGGTGTTGGCAGGGCTGCAGGCTCACCTGAGGCTTGGGACCTGTGCCTTTTCCAAGTTCATGGAGTTGTTGGCAGAGAGCAGGGCTGGAGTTGAAATGTCCAACTGAATGTTATTCCTGCTACCCAGCTGTTCTCCAGGTTTTTTTCTTCTTTAATTTCCTTTAAAAAGTTTTTTTTTAATTACAAAATTAACAAATGCTTTTGAAAAAAATTCTGATACGTAACATAAAAATGTAGTTTTCTTGCTTTAGTATTGTAGGCCATTTTCAGCATGAGTAGTGGTTAATAGGGTGGTAGGTCATCTTTAAGATTATGTTGGTTTGATTAGAAACTAATTTTCTCATTCCAGAATTGGAAGTAGGAGGAGGTTCTCTTTTGTGTAGATGGCTGGACCTTTCTCCAGAGAACCCAGATTCAACCAGGTTTGATTGGAACAGGGGCAATCTTTAATGCTACCTCCAAATCCTACCTAGACCAGGTAGGGAAATAAGGAGGGAACCCAGCCCTGTTAACGTGAAGTGCCTAGACCTGACTGCGTGTGAGTGGTTCACCGTCAGCCCCTCTCAGCTTCCTCTGCTTGCTGAAAAGGTAGACCGTTACGGCAGACCTGGAGCGCAAGCTGTACGTGCTTTCCAGAGTGTGGTTTGGTGTTTGGACTGGAGATACAGCTCTAGAAGGCTCAGTAAAGCTGGTGAAAAACAGCAGATCATGATGCTGAAGAGAAATGTTGTGTCTAATTTCTGAGCATAGCCTATCTGTTGGACAGTTTTATCATAAGTCATTTTGGGTAGTAACTTGCCAGTTTCAATCCCCGCAACCTTTCTTAAAACCTATGGTGATTGGAAAATTTCCTCTTCTTAAAACTTTCAAAGGTGACGCACATTTATCTGTCGTTTATCGACCTCAGAGAGTTTTCTCATCATGTAGGCACTATATAGGACTTGAAATATTTATATAATCTTTATAGTATATTAACTTAAATATTATGGTTGAAGCCATACCTGAAATTTGATTTGGAGGAAATTAATGCCTGACATCAGGTCTGTAGAAATGTCATCTTTGAGAAGCAGTGTGGTGGCAGTAAGAAGCAAAGACCTGAGTTCTAGCCCTGGCTCTGCCATTTTCTGTCTTTGAGACCTTGGACAAGTCCCATAACTCCTTGGAGACTGGTCTCTCATTTGGTAAATTGATAAGTGTTAAGAACAAATGGTTATTACATCCTTATTGGTACCAGGTGCTGTTCTAAGCACTTTATATGCATTAGTTCCTTTAATTCTTACTGGATTCCTATGCATTGTAGGTTTTTAAATTATCTTCATTTTACATATGAGGAAACTAGGCTCAG
The DNA here is from genome assembly GCA_963575035.1 of Avahi laniger. Lineage (NCBI taxonomy): Eukaryota > Metazoa > Chordata > Mammalia > Primates > Indriidae > Avahi > Avahi laniger. Next base: position 19,725 of record CAUYSK010086806.1, on the reverse strand, counting down.
AAATGCTTAGTAACTTGTCTGAGGTCACACAGCGAGTAGGAGATGGAGCTAGGATTCATACCCAGGAATTTTGGCTCCAGAGCCGTGCTCTTAAGATAGTTCTGCTGATTTTACACAGTTGCTGTAAGCATTAATAATACCACTAATATGAAAGGCCTTTCAGTTTTTAAAATTATTGGGTATGATATTGAAGAATAGGGAGGCTTAGAACAAGGCAATCTGAGAATGAGCTGGACAAATCATTGAAATGATAAGTCAGCATTTTTGCCATGTATTGAGTTAGTGCTCAGCAGTACGGCATGAACTGATGTGACACGGAGCAAACACGTTCCTTTCTAAAGTCCTACTGATCATTACGTGGTGCTCGCAAGTCAAAGGAAAGTGATGACAGCCATAAGGATGATTCTTCCCTGCTCTGGAAGGCGGGAGAAGGTGTTGGGAGGAGAGCGTTTTTCATCCTGTTCCCAGGATGGCAGGTGACTGGCAGCTGCACATGGTCCTCACCTTTATGAACACAAGGCTGAGGAGGAAGAAGGAGCAACTCAGCACAAGGGACATGTCACCACTTCAACTGTCCCGTCTACACATACATCGCTGTCTGCTGTACACCTGTGGTGCAGACGCGTTATAATGATAATCCTAATTTCTAAAGAGAGGCTATTTTGTTTTTTGAACTCTGCTTTGGAAGGAGTGGAGAATGAGATACGACGTGGCATGTTGGGAGAGGCACGGATTTTGGCAGACAGACCTAAGCTTGAACCTTGGCCACTGACAACCACTGTGACCATCGTAAGTAATGGAGGTTCTCTTGCCCATGCAGTAGTCATCGTGGTACTTAACCTCGTTGAGTTGTCGTGGGGACCAGGGACAATGGTGGTCTGGTACCTGGCACATAGCAGGAGTGGAGAACATGGTAGGTGCCATGACTGTCCGACAAACTTGGAAACCCAGAATGACTTTTCTTTAGGGATTCAGACACTAAGGTGTTCTTTAACTAGGTTCTTTCTCTTTTTGCCCTTCCCTGCCATCCTCTTTCCCTCTGTTCCTCCCTCTCTTTTTGATATTCATTGCACAGATTTCATTTTAGTTGTATTACCACTTTTTTTTTTTTTGAGACGGAGTCTCGCTCTACTGCCCTGAATAGAGTGTAGTGGCGTCATCACATTAATAGCTCACTGCAGCCTCAAATTCCTGGGCTCAAGCAATCCTCCCGCCTCAGCCTCCCAGAGTGCTGGGATTATAGGTGTGAGCCACCACGCCTGGCCTTGTTAAGTTACTACTTTGAATTAACCACATAATAATATTTTCAAGAGTTGTAGCTTGTAGCAAGTAATGTACCTATAACATGGGACCACACCGTACCTTAGATGAGAAAGTTTTATTAGGTCTAGGAAATGGTATATATTTGGAAAGTACTTTTCTCATGAGAGATTGTCTCAAAGACAATAGGATAGTATTGTACCATCCTGCTGTAAAATCAAGGCTGCCCAAGGTGATATTTTTAGCCAGTATTTCAGCGTGGCATAGAACTCATATATAGTTCTTTAATTCATAGTCTGAAATGACTGGCAGCCCAGGAGCATGAGAATATAATATAATGGTAGTGTAGGCGTGCCTTGGACTGGATAGCAGTGACTGTGCCTGACAGGCTTGTGGCTGCAGTTGGCCACCATGACTTGTGGGACCTCCTGCTGTATGTGTGAGCTCCTGATCTAAGGCTAGTGATTTAAGGCACAGTGTAGAGAAAAAGATAAACAGGGCTAGATTCTTTACCTAACTTTGAAATGAGAAATACTAAAAAAAAATAATATATCCCTGAAAGCAGGATCCTGGCAGCGACGATGTCGAGAGAGGCTGTGATGAGCCATGAACAAGCAGAAACTGTGGTTAAGAGTCTTTGAAGTGGACCGCCTGTGGAGTAGAAAGTGAGGAAACCAGCTAGTAGCAGGCCCAGAGGAAGCGGAAACATGGATGGGGAGGAGGCATGTTGACTTGGGGCCGGAGAGGAAATCTTCACAGACTCGTGTTGCCTTGGTCCGTACGGCTGCCTTGGACCCACAATCACCTGTGGGTCCCAGCTTTTTTTGTAGCTTGGTGACAGGTTTTCAGGGGTTCCTGGGTGTGTTCATTGTTACAGTAAACCTGCCTGTGTGCCATGCAGCTGACAGAGCCTGACCACGTCACTCATATTTGTCCTAGTGTCCTGGACTTTGACGTAGAGCTTTGGGATGGAACTCTGCCTCTGCCTGCCTCATTGTGAGACCTCGGGCAAGTTATTTAAAACCTTCTAATGCCGCCAGTCTCTTCCCTGTAAAAATAGGCTGTTAGCATCAGTTTTATATATTTATTGCATATGTATCACAAATGCGTTTCTGAAACTAGAGATGTGAGATGCGTGTACTGAATTACATTTTTTAAAATATAAAGCTCAGATGGACACCTAAATCTGTTATGATCTTATATTCACTTAGGCTGTTTTGTACCATTTTGAACTATGTCTAGAAAATAATCAAGGTGTTTGGTAAACCATACCATGTCTTAAACCAATTAAGACAAAGGCTTTCTGCAAGGGAATTTGGGAAGTCTTAGAGAAATCTAATTAAAAACAGTGGCATGTAATATTTTAATGTCTCGTGATCAAATTCCCAGGACAAGACCTAGGAAGAGGGTAGATTCCTCATCATGAAATGAGTAAAGTGTCATTTCTGAAGATTCCCACCAGCTTGTCTTGTATAGTCATTTCCTCAGTATCCCAGGCTTTATCCCATTAATGGCCATGTGAGTTATATTTAGCTCACACTAATTTTGAGCCCAGGGCCTTGTGAAGCATTTGTAACTCACACATCTTTTACCTCAGGAGCTGCGTGAACTGTTTTTCATGTTGGTTATAATTTATGCACAGAAAACAATAAAAAATAACAAATTTTTCATTAAATTAGAAAGGATCACTTTGTTTTCGAAGTTTTTATTTTATTTTTGTAATAAAACACTGTGGCCCTAAGGAAAGAACTTTTTTTGTAGTGTGGCAGTCAGTGCGTTAAATATTAGTTTTGTTAAGACATACCTCACTTGCTTATCTGATAACTCATCAGTTTCCTGTGTACAAAGACCATTTCGTGAGAGTCTTCAAGACTTTGGTATGATAGGACTTATTAATGAGTTTAGCTGAGGTTTTAACATATTTTATATAGGCTTTCAAGTCCTGGTTTGGCTGTTTACAGTGGCTGATAGATTCTACTAGAGCCCAATTGAATTTATGTAATTAAAATAGGTAATATTCTTGCTGTGTGTCAGGTGCTGTGTCCAGTGCTTTGACACACAATCTTGTTTAATCCTCAGAATTAGATGAAGGAGGAACTATTAATAGTATTCTTTTTCTTGAATGGGTGAGGACACTGGGACATGGAGAAGTTAAATAAGGTGCCTCACACAACACTGAAGAATTTTTCCAGATAATTTGGAGCCAGGGTTTACACATTATTTCAAATACATTGAAGCATTATTGGTACAAGATGACGTAGAATTGGAGTCAAGAGCTCAAATACTGTACTTAAGGCAGGAGGACCTGGCTTCAAATTCCATCAGTTTCATCATCTAAGCCTCTCACCACACACTGAGTTTCCACTTCAAAACTGTTTTCAGATGGAAGCTCAGACTGCTAGCCCTGAAATTCAGGGAGGGCTCTTTACAGTTTGATCCCTGTCTGAGTTATTCACGGGACGTCTTCGGTCTAGGAGGCTGTTCCATTCCTTCTCTCTAGAATGTGCTCAGGTAGGCTTTTCTGCCTCTGTTCGTGTTTTGATTCATGTTGTAGCATGTGTCAGAATTTTTTTCCTTTTTAAGGCTGAATGATGTTCCTTTGCATGTGTCTGCCACATTTTGTTTCTGCATTCATCTGTCTACGGACACTTGGGTTACTTTCCCTTCTTGGCTATTGTGAATAATGTTACTATGAACATGGGTATGCAAATATCCGAGTCCCTGGCAATTCCTACTTTAAAAAAATATATATTTAGAAGGAGACAACTATCGTAGCAAAATTAAAAAGAAAAAAGATGTATGTATGTGTGGGGATTCAACTATAACCTAAAACCTAAAACCTCATGGGCCACTCTTTGAGGGAACTTTTCTTTGTTGGAATCATGCCCATCCTTTTAGACTCACTCGAGTCTGTCTTCCTTGAGTTTTCTTAGACCTCTGCAGTTCCCAGTGACCTTTCCTTCATCTGCACTCAGAACTCTCATTTAGATCGTAAGATAATCTGAGGACTCAGCCAAGAATCACTTAAATCCTATTTCACTGGTTTTAGTGTCTAGAGTAGTTAGTTAACTCTTAAATTTTATGTTTTTCTATCTGAAAAACTTACCGCCTAAACTATATTATGAACTACTCAGGTGCACAGACCATGGAAGCTTCTTATATTTCCCACTAATGCCTAACATGATGTTTTGTCTAAAGTTGGCCCGTTATAAATTTGTCGCTTGCTTGTTAAATGATCGTAGCCTAAACTCAGTCTAACAGTCAATGTGATTGCGCGGCCTTGTGATGGGTTATTTTTACTTGAGTCCTGGCTCATCTTGGATTTGAACTGTTATTACTTCAGAGATGAAAGTAACATGACTTGGAGACCCTTGGAGACTCAGTCAAACCTAGAGGACTCCTATACCTTAATATTTCTTTGATATCATTTTAGACTGAATAGTATTAAGATATTAAAATAACTATTGCTTACTACATTGCCACTTCCTGAATTATTTCTCGGAAGTCAAAGGATGATTATGGTTCAGTCTTTTCTGTTGAGACAAAAAGATTTTTCCTGTGACTAGAAGATCTTTTCCTTTCCCCTGTTTTGTTTATTCCTGGTGGTATAGTGATGTCAGAATTCCTCAGGTGGTCAAACACGAGGCTTTGCCCAACAGAGGAGTGCTTTCTTATACAAAGGTCGAAGATGCTTTGTGCGGCATTGTACTCCATGAGCTTCCTGGGATCGGGCATTCTTCTTGAACTCTTTTTGCCAAAGTTTCCCAGGCCTAACAGACAGATCGTGTGCTCTAATGAAAGAGAACAGATTCTTGGCCACTTGTCTTGATTTCACTTTTGCTAGCTAATGTGGTCATATCACTTAACTTCTTTGTGCTCCATTGTTGTGGACATTAAGATAGAGAATTCATGTGTATCTCATGGGGCTTTAGGACTTGCTCAATAAAAAGGTGCTTCAGTGTATATTCTATGCCAGCACTTTAATAGGTTTGGGGATGAATTTTTAAGGAACTTTAGAGACATGTAAACAGATAAGTTTATTCTGAAGAAAATAAGAAAGGTGGTAGGTAGACAGATTAGATGTCCAGTTAGAGTTCCAGCAAAGCAGAGGCTTTAAAAATATGTTTTGAAAGAATTTGATATTTCAAAAAAATGCCAAAGTAGTCACTATGGTGAAAACAGGTCATTGTAGGATTTTCTTACATGTATTTTATGGTTTAGTTATAATTTTATTTTAAATTTCATATAGGTAATTGAAATGTAAACTTTCAGGGTTTAGGGCTTTTTAAGATCTTTATCTTGCCCTGGGAAGAATTATGATATAAAAGATGTGAGAACTATTCTGACTTTTCTATGTACATGTACTGATGTTTCACATATCTGGCTTTGTGGAGGAATGTTCCTCATTATTGAGACTCACAAAATATTAAAGCTGTGCTTTAATATTTAGTTTTTCGTTTAAGTATCTTTCCAAAATGTATTGCATATATCCTTATCATCAAAACCAGAATGCTCTTTCATTTTGGCCATTGATTGTTACGCTGTGTTTTCACTCAGTGTTATAATAAAGCACTCAGGGCCTGCTGAGCCATGGGGCTGCCAGGTCATACTTTTAGAATTATTTTGATTACTTTTCTCTTCTTCCTTTGTTTGCCCCCCCTTACCCCACCTCCCAGTCTCTCTCTCTCTCTCTCCCTCCCCGTTTTCTGTTAGTGACCACTGTTTCTTCCCTTGTGGTGGGAGTTCTTAACCTATCATATCCAATGTATGCCGACTTTTATGTGCACGTCACATGTGTGTTTTTCCGAGGAGAAGGTTCACGGCTTCCGTTGGTATCACAAAGGGATGAGCAACTAAATAAAGGATTAAGGAGTGCTCTGTAGCACTATTTTTTAAACTGCAAGTTTCATTTCATTAATGGCTCATGGAAACCATTTAGTGGGCGAGGGCCAGCAGTTAAAAAAAGTTTGTTATAAATAGGACAAAAAATATCCATACCTCTCTCCTCACATAGAGGATAAGGAGATTTTTGGTTTTGTGAAGATTTTAATCTCGTAAATGTGTTGCACATGATAGACACACATATGCATAATGGCTTGTGATGAAAATTTCATTTCTTACCGTAAGTCATAATCAAATATTTGAAATACGCTGCTCTAAAAGGCCCTTTTTGCCTCCCGCAGTGTACAGATGTTGCTGCTGTTTTTCTGTCATGTGTTGAGATACCACATGCCCAGTTTATTAGAAATGTGGCTAAAACAAAAGTAAGTGAGGCTAGAAGGATTTTCCTTTCTTTTCAAAATGTTTTCAAAATTAATTACATAGGAATATTTAAAGGCGAAAGTGAGAGAGAAGATAGGCCCACAGTGGCGCTAGCAGGTCGTCGCCATTGAGAGTAAAGCCTGCCGAGCCTGTGTCCTGCAGGGGAAGGCTACAAGCAGAGGTTTTCAGCTCGGGCTCCACATTTGTTTATCTGGGGGTCTCTTTAAAAAATACAGATCCCTGGGCCCTCCCCATAGAAGTGAAATCTCTGAGGATTGGGTTCTGGAGGAACTTTACTATACAATAAAATACATGGCCTTTGGGTTATATATTTTGACTACTCAGGCCTTTCCTTTGAGTTCTGCATGGTGGTTTGGAGATGAAAGTTGGTGGATTGCAAGTCCTCTAGGAAAGACTTCTGTTTTCACGGTAATCGTGATAGGAATACTCAAGTATTATTTGGTTATTCACAAAACATCTGTTTTGGAATGTTGAACTAGGAAGATATAGAGGTGGTTTTGACTTAAGCATGTTTATATATTCTGGATTTAACGTCTACCCTTGAGAAGGGAAAGATGACCTTGCTAACTGAATGTGCCACTTACAGAAAGGTGGAGCCTTTTACTATCCCTCTTCCCTTTCTCCTCTCTTTCTCTCTTTACCTCCCCCTTCCCTTTCCTTCCTTTTCCTTTCCTGGGTGTCAGAGGCTGTCCACAGGGCAGTGGGATGGGGAGCTTTCCATCGCCATGTTGGTCGTGGTGTGTGTGTGCCTGAGGATTGGGGGTGCAGAGGTCCAGGAGCATGGAGGTGGTCAGCCAGGCAGTGGCTGTGGTGGTTACTTAGCAACGAGTTAGTTCACCATCCTTTTTACAGCATGATGAAATAAGAAAATACCAACTTTAAATAGTATGCAGTTGTTTGTTAAAAAAGGAATGATATATCACATTCATAAGTCCAGGAGTTAATTTATGCAAAACAAACTATCTGGTCACCATTGTTCTGATCCCTGAAAAGCAGGTTTAATCTGGTGCTGCAGGTACCTGAGAGTAAAAGGAGTGGCTGCCTCAAACTAGAATAGGATTTTAAACCACCCACAGCTGCCATCAGAAGTGTCTTTCTGTGTCTTTCTGTGTCTCAGAGGGAGAAAGGTTGGGACTGAACATTTGAGTTATTCTGCTGGCACATGTGGGGATATTTAAATCTTTGGCTAATGCACACAGAACCTTCACAAAAGAAATTCAAACAGTGAGGGCAGGTAACATAATAGAGGACAAACCTGTCGGGAGTTCAAGGTTAGCAGATGCATATCTGAACCATATGCATAAAATGGAATGGAGAGAGAATGTGGTTTCTTTTGTTTGCTTATTTGGATTGATAAGGCTTGTCCTGCTTGGCCCTGTTTTTGGTTTGTAGAGCCATGTAGGTGCATCAGTTATTGTTACTTTGTATAATAACAAATCACCCTCAGAAATTAATGGCTTAAAACAACAGCCATTTATTTGTTCATAATTCCCTGGGAAAGCAATTTAGGCTGAGTTCAGTTTTGTATATGTTCTGCTGGTCTCACCTGGAATCACTCCTGTGGCTTTAGGCATCTGGTGGCCTAACAGAGGGCCGGATGGTTTAGGATGGCCTCACTCATATGTCTGATAGGAAGGTTAGGGACCTCCGCTCTGGTGGGACCACTCCAGCAGGCTAGCTCAAGCTCATGCATACTATGGCTTCCAGCCACTGTCATAAAAAAAGGGGGCACATCCTAATAAATACTTTTCAAGCCTCTACTTATGTCTTATTTACTAATGTCCCTATGGTTAAATCAACTCACATGGACAAGTCCAGATTGAAGGGCTGAGTAGCAAAGTCACATTACAAATGGGGTGTGCATGCAATGATGGAAGGAATTATTCTGGCCATTTTTGCTAACAGTCTACCAGAGTCAGACAGGGAAACGGGGAAAAGATATAGTTTAAGGATTTATTCAATGATAACACATGGAATAAGGCTTAATAAATACTAGGAACTGTAAATAGTATGTTTGGTATCATATCTCACCGCAAAAATAATTGTATGCAAGTCAGTGGCTTGTACTCTCTGTTTTCATAGTGATGAACGCACCCTGTGTGGATCAGTCATTCAGTTAACAAATATTCATTGTACATCATAAGCGTGCAAGGCACAGTTTTAGGTGATGGGGAAGAAAAGTACAGGCCTGGCGCGGTGGCTCATGCCTGTAATCCTAGCACTCTGGGAAGCTGAGGTGGGTGGATCGCTCAAGGTCAGGAGTTCGTGACCAGCCTAAGCAAGAGCGAGACCCCATCTGTACTAAAAATAGAAAGAAATTATCTGGACAACTAAAAATCTGTATAGAAAAAATTAGCCGGGCATGGTGGCACATGTCTGTAGTCCCACCTACTCGGGAGGCTGAGGCAGGAGGATTGCTTGAGCCCAGGAGTTTGAGGTTGCTGTGAGCTAGGCTGACGCCACGGCACTCTACTCCGGGCATCAGATTGAGACTCTGTCACAAAAAAAAAAAAAAAATACAGAGAATTCAGTATGTTTAAGAATCACAAGTAACAGAGAGAAACTTACAAATTAGTAGTGTGGCTTTTGATTTTGAATTTGAGGCAGCAGTTTGTTCTCCATGTAAGAATGCCACAGAGGCAGATTTTTATCAAGGATTTATCCACAGTGAAGTTTGGTTTTAAAGACCAACTCAGTAATTGGTTTCTCTGCTAACAGCAAATCTATATATTTTAAAAATTATTACATTCAAGAAATTATGTAAAAAGAGACAAGAATTCAAGTAGTACTTTCCTACCTAAAGAAGGCTAATCTTTTAATCACCAGATATTAAAGGAATAACCAATGTTTATATTTTCATATTTGCCAATCCAACTAATTCTAATGTTTAGTTAGAAGCTATTCAGACAATTATTCAGTGTCAAGCATCGCCCATCTACCTGCCCAGGTGGGTTGCAGTGTGATGATGACCAGGAAACCTTCTTGAGAAAATCTTGCCATCTTTGTTAGGCCAAATTAATCGGGTCCTCATGATAGAATAATAGAAATAAATACAAAAAATTGCATGGAGATTGCAATTTTTCTTTTACAATGGCAGTCTTGTCCACTCTTGACAAAATTATGTTCTTATAGGATGAAAGTATATATGTAAATGACCTGTTCAGTTTTCCAAATTGGGGGAAAGTCTTTTATAATTAAAATCCTTGTGACCCATGTAAGAAAAAAATCAGCAGAACATTTCTACTCTTCCTTCATTTTCTATTCTTTTTAATTTTTTAGAAAGATCTGACAGTCTCCTTGAATCCCTATGGTGGCAACACTGGAAAAACTTGTTGCTCTAAAATAAAAAATACTACCTTTTGTGGGTTGACATTGGAAAGGGGTAGAAATTGAAGGTGACTTTTTCCCCATTGTTTCTTTCTTTCCCTTGTGAGACTTTTTCTTTTTAAAGGTTTTATCACTTACATAGGTTTTTTTTTTTAAACATCTTCTCCCTCCCCACCATCTCTGTGATGTTGAAACTGAAAGAAAAAAATGGAGCTGCCAAGATGAGTTACAGTTAGTGACTTTTGCCTGTGGCATTGTGCTAGGCATTGTACAAAATGAACTAAACCAGCACCACTGGTGCTGCTAGGAGTTTAGGGTTGAAGTGGAAAGGAAGAGGAATTGTGTTCTGGTTTAGTGTTCAGTGCGAGAGGTTAACATCTGCTAAAATACAGCCTTGACCCTTGAGAAAGTACATTTAAATTTTCCATTACATGTAAATTTGACATTATATTTAAATTCGACATTCAAATTCTGATATTCTAGTACATTAGATATCATATGAAATTATGTTGTTTGAATACCCAAAGGGTAACTGTGGGCCTAATACTGAGTTGTATGTAATCTGAGTCTGTCGTAGAGATTGACAGATTATGGAGGGGCAGAACCGAAGTGAAGGTCCTACTGGGTAGGTATGGATGTGGGTGGCAAGGAGGGGAAACCCCGGGTTCCTGTTGACTGAGTCAGGTGTATAAAGATGAGAGAAGAAAGGAACAGCAGCTCTAACCAGAATTGGGAGAGCACGGCTCTTGTTTACAGTTAGCAGTAGTTGGTGGTGACAAAGTTTTGGGAAGTATGACGGGGCTTTGGAGAGCTCTTATCCAGAGCCAGATCCATAAATTAATGTAGAGATTTATTTTAGAAGTGTTTTTTAAGGTATAAGTCTGTGCTTTCCATTTATCAGCAAAACAAATAAGCATGGGTGACCATCTGTCATCTGAGATGCAACGTATTTTTGAAAAGTATAAAATGAATGATGAAGCAGGAGACCTAATGTTGATTTTAAAAGGTTGAAACCATATACAACACTAAAGTTTGAGATGTTAAAATACATCCTGTGTGCTAAAGGGCATATTTTGTTCTTTCTTTTACAGACATACATTGGGAGTGTGGTCATATCTGTTAACCCATACCGGTCCTTGCCCATTTATTCACCAGAGAAAGTGGAAGATTACAGAAATAGAAATTTTTATGAACTGAGCCCTCACATGTGAGTATGATACTAAAGCATTAAGTTTCTCTCTTACTCCAGAGATGTATAATTGACAGATGTGTACAGCTGTCTCCTTTGATTCTCAGGAAAATGTTTTCGTCAGTTTAAAAAAAAAATCAGAAGAATTTAGATGTTAATTGTTATGCCTTATTTTAAATTTTAATAAAAGGCAGAATACTTCATTTGGCTTCAGACTCTTTCACTTCTGAAATATTTGGGTTCAGTATGTAAAATATTTTCTGTTCAAAATTCTGTGTAAGTAGCAGCTGTTCCTAATTATTTTTGCAAATAAAACAGGAATGTGCATTGTTTATTATGATAGAGTCCAAGCAGTGTTTTCCTAGTCTTTTTGGGCCAGAACGACCCCAAGTGTTGGGCTGTGTGATTGTGTTTGGGTAAAAGGACTGAGCAATACCTTCTGTTTATAGTCTTCAGGGATGTTGTTCACCAGATGCGTGCGCCGTAGGCCAGTGATTTCACCTTCCCTGGAGTTAGCCACTTGTTTGAATTTTCTGAAGGTCACATGTTAGTGTAAACAATTCCTTCACAAAACCTGTAGATTCTCTTTGTTCTTTCAAGGTGAATTCTTCGTTTAAGTGCCTGAGAGACGCTGAAATAGACTCTGCCTAGAATTTTGTTTGCTAGTCTGAATGACTGAAAAATACCACTGGGAAGATTTTCTTAGGTTTGGTGGGTCAGTGGCAGAACTGGGATATGAGACCCTGGAACTTTGGATTCCCCAAATAAAAATGTCTGACACTGAAAATATTAGGAGAATACTCAGAAATTATCATAAAGAACACCTTAAACTTTTCATTTCTCAAGTTACGTTCCGTGGAGTGCTACTCAAGACGAATCTGTTCACTGTTTACACTCTCATGTCAGCTGTTGAGTTTAAAGTGGAGGAAAGAGAAAGCTGCTGAGCTGTGCCAGGTTGTTCAGTGAGTTGAGAGCCCCAGACTTGTCTACTTGCTACTCAGGCAGAAACATTTCCTGTCCCCTCCCCTGTGGCATGGGAGTGTTTTACCAGAATTTGTGTTCTTATTATAGTTATTTGCTTCAGGAGGCCCGTGGTGTCGTGCCGAGGGGCGTTGGTAGCTGCAGCATAATGCGTTCTGCGTGATGAACTGTTGAAAGTGGATTTAGAATATTTGAGGACTACTGCTGACCTCTGGACTGGGACTAATGTATGCACCAGTGCCTTGGAAAGTGTCAAGCACCATACAAGGCTACCTTACTTATCATTACTGCCATTGTTATTACCTTTTAACAACAACATTGCCCTCTTTCTCTCAAAACATTGAAAACAACTCCAGATTGTCATGAAATGTACATAAATATATGTGCACGTAAATATCGACGGGGGAATGTTCAAAAAATGTCTCGACAGTGGAAAGACTTAATTGGTCATTAGGATATTGATAAGCGGGAATTTGAAAATGATTAAGCTGCCAGCTTGTGGTCACTTCTGGAGTTCAGACATTTTCAGTCCTTTAGTAAAAGTAGTAGGTCTCAAACTGGGGCGGTTTTGCCCCCCCAGGGGACATTGGACAATGTCTGGAGACATTTTTGGTTGTCACAGCTGGGAGTAGGAGGGTGTTACGAGGGGGCAGGGATCAGAGATGCTGCTAAGCATCCTACGATTTCACATGATGCCTTCCACAATAAACAATTATCTGTTAACAATGTCAATAGTGCCGAGGCTGAGAAACCCTGAACTAAAGTGAAAGAACCTACAGAAAGTCTTAGTTGTGTCCTAGCAGAAAAGGATTTTCTCTGTATGATTAAAGATCGGTTCTATTATTTTTGATAGAAAATAAAATCTAATAATTAAGGAGTATTTATATACCACTGTCCAGATATTTATTTTCTTGATAATGCAACTCATAGTAACGTATTTGAACTGTTTGGAACTAAGGATTTTTTATTATTTAAATTTGCACAAATGGTTTTTAAAAACTAAATGTTATATATTTTACCAACCAAGCAGCTTCTGATTATTCAGTCTTCTTCTAGAAGTATATTTTGCAAGTGATCCTGTTTCATTTTTCTTTAAGAACATAAAATCCAAAATTTGTTTTATAAAGTTATCCTTCTAGTTAAGCCCCTGAGATGAAATACCTTAATGGATATCTGAATATTTATTTTAAATTCTAGGCCTTAAAGCCCTGCTTCTCAAAGTATGGTGTTTGGACCAGCTGTATCAGAATCCCTCAGGGCCTTATGAAAAATTTGATTTCCTAGGTCTTACCTCTGACCTATTATCCAGGAATCTACATTTTTCACAAGGTTTCCAGGTGATTCTTACGCACATATAAGTTTGAGGATGTGTTGTCTCAGATGCGTACTTACAAATGTTTTTCTTTCCTTTCTTAATTGCTTTCCACAAATCATGATCTTTTACCACAATAGTAATTGTAGGAATAATAATAATAATAGCTAGTATATATTGAGTACTCACTATGTGCAGACACTGCTCTAAGTACATGTATTATAGCTTATTTCATTCTCGGTTCTGTGAAGTAGACACTATTACAAATGGGGAAATTGTCACAGAAAGACCAAGTAACTTATCTAAAGCCTCACTGCTGGTGGGGCTGGTGGAAGTGGAGCCGGGTGTGAGTACAGCGACCTGCTCTTCCTCACCTGGAAATGGGTTTGTCTTACTCACGGTAGGGCCTCTTCCTGTGCACATCCGCCCCACCACCCTTGGGTCACCTGTTTTCCTGCCTCCCAGGCCTCCAAGATAATCTCGATGGTGCCTCAGTTTACCTGTGTCAGCTGTCCCACATGCCATTTTTCCATTTGCAGTTTAAATCTCCACTTTGGGAGTGTTTAGATATATGTTTGTACAGATAGAGAACGTTTAGAAGTCTATTCTAGAACGTGGAAATTTATGCTCCAGAATATCCATTTTTATCCCCACCTCTGAAGGATTCTTGTAGGAGGCAGCATGGCCCTGCTACCCTAGTTCACCCTCCTCACCCCCAGGGAAAACGGTCACCACCAGCAATAAAATAAAATAAATTAAATTCTCTGTGTGCTTAGAATAGAGAAAGAAACTTTTTACCGTGGCCTATGAAACACTGTATGTGGTGTGCAAGGTACATTTTTACCTAATGCATTTGGATTTGCCAGATTCCTGTCACACCCCCTCCCCATCTTGCTCTGTTCTTTCAGATTTCACCCTCACCACACTCCCTCCCACCGCTGCATCTTTGCATGTTCTGTGCCTTCTGCCTGCAATGCTTTTCCCTCCTCCTTCCCCAAAGCAACTCTGGCTATTCCTTCAGACCTCAGATCACATTAGACCTCAGGGAAGAACCTTCCAGCTGAGGCAAGATCTATTGCTCTTGTCACAGTTACAATTTACATGTGTTTAAGGATTATTTGACCTGGAATATATTAATAGTAAGAGTTCAGTAAGAATATATTGAACAGGACTTGGGTTTAAGTCCCAGCTCTTCTATTTACAAACTGTGCAATTTTGAACAAATTACTTGAAGACACTTCAACTCAGAGAAATTAAGTAATTTACTCTGTTCAATGGGAAAATATTATTAAAAAATCATAGAATTTTTGGGAGAGAAAAATATGTAGTTGATACCTAGATAATACAATTATCTGGTATATGTAAAGTGCTTAGCATGGAATCTGCCATAGCCCCGTAGGAAAGGATAGTTGCTGCTATTAGCAATGATAATTATAATAATCATTGTAATAATAAAATATGTTGGACACATTTCCAACACTTTCACATGCTCTTTCTCACCATTTTCTCCATGGTGGGACGTTTTCACTGCCTTTAATGCATCTTCCTGCGTTATTCGTTGTGAATGTCCTTCTTTGATGATATCTTGAAACAGGATCAATGCTGACTTGGTTCCCTACTAACACTCAGCCTGGCATTCTTCTGATATTCTTCTGTTGGTCACAGCCCAGGAGTGAGCTGAAATGTGCCCTTCTTGAGTTAGGATATAACGTGGTGGCCATGTTACATTGGGCATTATGGTCACTATTTGAAGCAAGTAGCCGTTCCATGTTAGTAAATGAAAAACCCAGTAACAACTTTTTAAAAAACTTAGAAAAATGGCTTAAGGCTTTGATTAATTTCTGGGTACCTCACCTAAAAATTGGAAAGCAATTAGTGGGAGGATTTGGGATGGTGCTAATGTCAGTTGTCCACATGTCAGCCCTCTGTCTCTGTGGAACCTTTGACCCCTAATTTTGTGCCAAAGTGATTTTTTAGGACCATGTGCCATTGCCTGTGAATGACATTGCTAGAGTGCTTGTATGTTTTGAGTCCTTTTATGCCATTCAAGGTGAACCAGACAAATGTTATCAAGAACATTTTTGGCTGTATCTCAAAATGTACAAGTGCTGTGGTTGAGTGTACAGAGCTTAGATTATGGTTCCAAGGCAGAAGACTCAGACATTGTCCATTATATATAATCAATATTTTTCTCTGCAACACAGTTGAAATTCTGTGAATAAAATTGTATTTATTGAGAACTCTTACGACAACTAGATTCTGAATTCTCACGGAAATTGCTTGTATAATTGGGTAAAAGTGATTTCTCAAGGTGAGGTGTGTGTGTGTGTGTTGATGAGATGTGACTGAGGCTATTGTATTATTTCTCTCATTTTACTTTTGGAATAGTTTAGCCTTTAATTGATCCAGTACCTCCCAAAAAACCAGTTTTAGAAAAGAGTTTTATGTTTTCCCAGCTAACGTTCTTTGTACTTATTGCTTTAGAAAAGTTATTCATTTACTGAGCAAATATTTATTGAGAGCTTACCTACCATGTCACAGGTGCTCTTTTAGGCACTGGGATACAGCAGTGAACAAACTGATGAAGTTCCTTTCTCCAAAAAGGAGGCAATACTCTGACTTAAGGATTTAGAGAGCAAGATTGTTCATACCATCAATTAGGAGGAAAAAAAGGAAGAACAGAAGAAGGGAAGCGTTGGTGAAAGAAAATAATGAATATTAAATGATGTTCTTATAAAACACCTTTTGAGCCATATTCTCTAGGGTAGTTCAGGTCAGTGGATGATAGGTTATGGTCTGCAAGGCTTTTTCTGCTTTGGTCTCTGATCTACATGAGTAACTTGTATAGGCAGGGATCAGAACTCTGTCTTACTCTCCAGTTTAGATGCCTTAAATGAATATCTCGTGTGTAGTGACACCATCTTGAAAATAACTAAAAGTACCCTTTTCCTTTTATGCATGACTATGATGGCTCAAATAAATGGAAGGCAGGCACCATGTCTGCTTTCAGTCTTGGGGGATATTTGTTTGATTCTGGACAACCCCAGGATTGAAAACTTCTTGACTCAGAGAAGCTAGTTTCATATTAGTGGTACAATGGCATGTAGCGGTGAAGGTCAGCTGTTGAACTTGAAAGCTTCCTGAGGTCGGGACTGTGGCAGGAAACATCTCTGAGCCTAGCACTTAATCATTCAGCTTCTACAAATGCTCCATGATTGAACTTACTGCCTTTGATTCTCAAATTTTATTCCCAGTATATTGCTTTGTTGGGGCTATTTTCAAACCAGTTTCTTTCAGGATATATACTCTTGGCAGAAAGAAATATCAGCTAATTTTTCTTTCAGACTTTGTAGCTTTTTAAACTCAAGTAGCAAGGTTGGTTTGATGCCAGCCTGATGTTTTTGTCATGAAAACTGTTGTGATGTAAGAATACATTTATTAATTGGAGAGTGTTTCTGATTATGTCTGAGCAGTCTCAGAATCCTAATTTCTAGATCTCCAACTAAAATTTATATTCCTTCTCACCAAATGCTGCATATCCCAGAGTTGAAAGAGTTTATTTTGAAAAGGCTGTTTGTGAAGCCAAGCATGTGTTCACACCAGCATACATGACAATTTCAGTGAAATAATCTTAAAAGGAAAAGTTTGGTTCTCAGAAAAATCGGCTGCTTCCTGCCAGAATGTGACTGGTCTTTGACAGGCCCTGAGAAATTCTACAACATTCTGGAAAAGATCCATTTCATCCAGAGGAGGGGCACGGTGGCCTTGGCCCTGAAAAGCATTAGTCTAATACTTCGTCCCTGACGAGGAGAACCACAGCTGGACACCACTTGGGGAGTCCTGCTAGAGAGGGTGTGTTTCGGGAGGGCAGAAGTCAGCATTGGCGTCGTGGTCTGTTGCTGGGACTCGTGCGGCGGTGAGACAGGGTGGGTAGGGCAGAGGGCGCCCTGTGGGAGTTTGTCTGAACAGGAGCTGGCAAATGCTCGTCCTGATCCAGTCTGGGGAAGTCAGCAAAGCCAGGGACAATAGAAACAGAGTTCAGCAAGCAAGTGTGGGGCCCCGTGTAGGAGACTGAGGAACCAATGGTGGGGACTGGGGCCATCTCAGGGGCAGAAGCTTGGGTCAAGGGGAACAGGCTCAGGCGCACCAGCCCCAGGCTCCAGTTCCAACCCATCTCAGGGATCCCGGGTTCCCAAGTGGACGCGATTGTTCCTTCATCCGAAAAACGTGATTAAACATCCACAACATGTGTGAGGTGCTAAGGTAGAAAAATGAACTTGTCTTTAAGGATTCCAGCCTGGTGCGGGAGACATATCAGTAAATAAATAAGCTCAGAAGAAAGAGAACTGCCATAAAAAGGCAAGGATGTGTCCTGGTTTGCCCCGGACAGCCTGGTTCTTCCTGTTGTAGCAGCGTAGCAGCCCCTTGCCCTCCCCAGACGTCTGAGTGTGGGCGGAAAATGGTGTGGTTCCCTGGGAGTTGGGGCGCAGCCCGGCCTGAGGAGCTAGGAGATGGGTTTTGCCACATGGATAAGGAGTAGGATTCTAGGCCCAGGAAAGAATTTTCTAGTCAGAGGGACAGTGTTGACTCAGTCATTTAACATGTGTTATTTTAGTGCCTACTATGTGCCAGGCACTAGTGCAGATACTGGGGATAAAAGAGGCAAAAACCTCAGTTCTCTTGGGCGTACGTTCTAGCACTGAGAGAGACAGAACACAGGAGACGTCAGTAAAATAAAGGATCTCTTAGATGGTGCCAAGTGCTGTGGAGAAATGTAAAACAGGGAAGGGGCAGTGGGGCGTGGGGTGTGGTTTGCCATTTTAAATAGGGTGGCCTGGGGATGCCGTGTTGAGATGGTGATGTGTCATCCTCCAGGGGTAAGGGCCGAGCCCTGTGACAGGCTGGGAGAAGAATGTTCCAGGCAGGGGGAGCAGAAGTTGCAGAGGTCTGAAGGGGAGACAGAGACAGAACAGCACGTGCGTCAGTAATCCAAGTGCCTGTGGTTCCCTAAGGCTGGAACGTGGGGTGCAAGCTGGGGAGGGGAGACAGAGACAGCACAGCACGTGCGTCAGTGATCCAAGTGCCTGTGGTTCCCTAAGGCTGGAACGTGGAGTGCAAGCTGGGGAGGGGAGATGAGGCAGAAGAGGAAGGCCAGACTCGGGTGGCGGAGAGCTTGTGTGCCAAGGATGCACACTCTTTCCCAGGCAGAAGGAGAGAGAAACCAGCCTTGGGATTTGGACTGCGCTGGGTGCACAGGGGAGGAGGAACTCAAGGAGAGGTTTAGACGTAGGGACCTGGTAGGCTTTTTCAGTCGGTAATCTAGGGTGGAAGGGACAAAGACAGAGGCTCATTTGGGAACGAGGGGACATTTCAGAGGTAAAGCCACAGAATGCCACGGCTGACTGGAAGAGGGGAGGAGGCCAGTCACGACTCCTGGTGGGGACGGGAGTAGCAAATGCAGCGTGCCAGGAGATTCCTGCCTGGAGACAGCGTGCCCAGAAGAGCCAGGCTCCAGGCGATCCTTTGGATCCTTGGACCTGGGGACTTCCTCCCTGGCGCTTCCACGCTCCCTGACTCGCAGGTGCAGCAGAGTGGTTTGTCCGAACCTAGGGAGGGTGTGCACAGGCTTACGTTCCCAAGATTGGACCCGGCCACTTATGTTCAGTCACTCAGCATTTACTGCTCTAAATCTAAATCTGCTTCTAAAAGGTTTTAAGTAAAATTCGAATTCCTCTTTAGTGTATTAATTCCCTGTGTAGCTGTTTTATTTTTAAAGTAATTATTAATTCATGTTCGGTTGTCTGTGACTTTTAGCTCGTGGGCTCTACGCTGCTTTGATTTGAACATCCTCCTAAAGTTTTAGGGTTTGAGGAGCAAAAAGACCAGCTTTGTATGCTACCTCCCACCCCCATATTTTCTACATTTAGGATTGTTAGTGACATTTTTAAGAAAGTGCAGGTTTTGTAGTCTTGTTTTCTTATTCCTTAAACCTGGTTACTTAAATTTCAACGTTGAGACATTCCCTCCTGTTGTCACTTCCCGTGGGCCCTTGTCTCTTGTTTGTTTTACCCCCCCACAGCCTCACAGCAGATGGCTTGTGTTTTCTAATACAATTTCTGACACCAGGTGTGTGGCTTTTTTCCAACACCAGCCAATTCTCTGACACTAACTGGGTGTCCCAACGATTCAGTTCTGACACTAACTACACAGGTCAGAGTTAGCACAGACCCCACGGGCCAAAGGCTCAGTCCCACAAGACTGCCTCATGCCCTGGCCACTCACACTTCTGCCCAGACAACCACAAATTCGGGGGTTTCCACGACCCTTCCTCGGGTTCAAGAATTTGCTAGAATGACTCAGAATTTAGGAAAAC